>CABHPQ010001280.1:0-34512 GCA_902168405.1 Peromyscus aztecus
GTGCTGTGATCACAAGCGTACACCACCACTGCCCTGCTTTCTTATGGCTTGCTAATAGCTCTGACCCCCAGGCGACTTTATTTATTAACATACAAATAACATTTTGGTACAAAAGAAAATATCACCATATGACCCCTTACCAAAGAAAATAGTAAATAATTCCTCTTCTATTTTTCAATATTAATAACATTTTTTCATTGTCATGTACTCATCTTAAGACAGGATTTCTCACCCTGTTTATATCCTAAAAGTAATAAAAAGTCTTAAAAATATTTATATGTCAGAATTTACCTCAACTTATTTATAGGGTATTTATAGACAAGTTTCTAAACAGTCTTACTAAATAAGAAACACAGAGCCAAATGCAGAGGTAATAGCCGAAGAGATCAAAGCAATAGCCATGACTAGCCTTAGCTTACCACCAGCAGTAGTTTCCACAGACAGAGCTTCTACCTGTGCAACCTGTGTTTTTATTACATTCCTATTTTGTCTTTTCATTGGTTCTAAGACCAGCCACATGACTTTCTCTTCACTGCCTGTCTATACAGACCTCCAGATCTCTATGATTTGTATTGGGATTAAAGGCTCATGTTACCATGCTCAGCTGTGTCCTTGACCACACAGAGACTCTGCCTGCCATGTGATCAGATTAAGGGTGTGGGCTACCACTGCCTGACTTCTGTTTATGGCTATTTGACCTCTGATCTCCAGGCACTTTATTAACATACAAATAAAATATCACATTTCAGCAAAAATAAAGTATCATCACATTTCTCCTTTTTATTCTAATAAAAAGAAAAAATGTTATAACTGATATAAGAAAAACTATATACAATAAGTACAATAACTATAAACAATATAAACAAGCAATAAATACCTCAACAATGTCTAGTCCATTTAGATTTGACAAACTCAGAGAAAATATTCCGTTATCTGTCCTATTTTGGTAAGTCCAAAATGTACCTGATTCACGTTTTATCCTAACTTGTATTACTAACAGAGTACTATCTTATAATGTCTTTCAAATTTGTACACTTACACATCTTTAGTGAGTTTCTTTTCTGAAATTCTTAACAGGGAAAACTATAACTATCTCATCTTCAACTCCTTCAGAGACCCAAGAAGGAAATATTACCTAGTAAAACAGGAAGTGCAAGCAAGTGGCTTCTAAAAAAAATGTGAGTTGACAGAAACAGCCAGCTCCCTGGACAGTCACCTGAGGTTTTTCTGTAAGGTTGGCACATCATCTTTTAGCATATCTCACAGACTCATTTGTGAAGTAGGATGTACACAAGGCCTTCAGTTTTACCTCACATTTGGTGAGAGTAGTCCATGTACCAAATAAGCCTGAATTCCACTAGCATCTTGTCATGATTCAGAATTTTAAATTCTGGAAATTGTTGATGTTTTTGGAATTCATCTACTCATTCTTCTTGGCTTATGGGTGGCTTCATCTCTTTTATTAAATGTCAGTCTACTATTGAGAGGTTAGACTCCGTTAACCTCGTTACTCTTTCAAGAATAGCTGTTTCAGCTACTGTACCACTACACATCTTAAGCCATAGGACCACTGCCTGTTCAACTGCCTACAAAGAAAGGAGCACTATATCTTTTCCGGATTGCAAAGGTCATTTCAGCGATGGTGTCATATTGTCCTGGCCTCAAAGGATACCTGTTGCTAAAACCACAACCGCATGTGTCTTGGCAAGAATCGATAGTCTTTTGTTTTGTGTTCTGTCTGTCCATTTTGTCCTATTTGTCAGCAATTGATGTGAGGACACTTTGTTGTCCAGTGGCTAGCTTTTGCCACAATGAAAGTTAACTCCATATGCAGTTTCTTCAATGCCCATATCTTCTCTGAAGTAGATTGGTGTTGCCAGGAACTGACATGTCTCATAGTCATAAAAAAATTTCTAAATTATTAAAACATTTTAAATTTAGAGATAGATATATTGTGATTACTATTTCAATAATAGTATCTTTAAAGATAGCCTCAGTATTGATCTAATTGCCTAGGATTTCATGTGGTATCTAGTCAAACAAATGAATAGATAAGGACACAACATAAAGTATTTTTATATGTAAATAACCAGGGTACTCATGTGTACAGTTATATAAACTATAAATTTATTGTGTTGGTTAGTGTTTTTATCATCAGAAACAAGCTAGAGCCATCTGGAAAGAAGAAAACTCAATTAAGAAGATGTCTCTGTTGTTTGTTTTTGCTCTTTTTGGGGGGCCCCACCACCCAGCTCCCAAATAAATCACATATGGAGGCTTATTCTTAATTATGAATGCCTGGTCTTAGCTTGGCTTATTTTCTTGTCAGCTTTTCTTAAATTATCCACTCTACCTTTTGCATCTGGGCTTTCCCTTTTCTATTCCTCTACACCTTTCTTTGTTTTTTTTTTTTTACTCTGTGGCTGGCTATGGAGCTGGGTAGCTGGCCCCTGATGTCCTCCTCCTCTGGCTCCTAGACCTCTCTTCCTGGATTTCTCCTTCTATTTATCCTCTCTGCCTCCCAACCCTACCTATTTATTTCTCCTGCCTCACTATTGACCACTCAGTTCTCTATTAGACCACCAGGTGTTTTAGACAAGCACAGTAACACAGCTTCAGAGTTAAACAAATGCAACATAAACAAAAGTAACACGTAACACACCTCAAAATAATATTCTACAACATGTTTCCACTGGACTGACCAGTGGGAAAATCTGTGGATGATTTTCTCAATTAACAATTGATAGGAAAGGACCTAGGCCACTGTAGGTAGTGACATATCTTGTCAGGTGGTTCTGAATTATATAAAAAGGCAGTCTGAGCAAGCCACGAGATGGAAGTCAGGAACACTTTTCCTCCAAGGCCTCTGTTTCAGTTCCTGCCTCCAGATATTTGCTTGAGTTTCTGTCTTCAGTTTATTTTTTCTCTGTTTTGGAGTGTGATCTGAGAGTTGTAAGATGGAAAAACACTCTCCTGCCCAAGTTGTTTTAGGTCAGTGTTTTATCACAGCAAAAAAGTAAAATCACAAACACACACAAACAAATACACATACACACACAGCAAGAGAGAGAGAGAGAAAGAAAAAGAGAGCTAGAATCTACATATAATAGTATGAATAAGTACAGTTCTATAAATATACCCATATAGATAATGTGAGAATATGATATGTATATTTACTGATATCTATATATCTATATGTATATGAGTAAAAAAGAATAATTTCTTCATATAAAAAAATTGATTATGTATCCTTTCTTTTCATTCTATTAAAAATACATACATAATTTATAAACATTTTAAGGAGTTGAGAAAAATGATCAAAGATTTGCTTTATGATAATAGTGGATTTATGGAAAATAGTTTACAGTGAACTTAGCAATATTTAGAGTTTGGAGTTTGTAATACCTAACTGAAAAAGAAATGTAATAATTTCCTTTATCAGGAAGGACGAGAAATTTATGTGACTCAGAAAGAAATAAAGGGTCAAATTTGAAAGGTGCTGAAGAGAAAATGTTGGCATAATATTCTTATGTTGTATGACTGAAAGAAATTGTAAGCATTAAATTGATCAGAGTTTGTTGAGAAGGAGTATAACAAGAATTAGACGTTATTCAGAACACAGAGATTATCAAAGAACTCTGCCCAACAGTTTGGGCATGCATATTTACTGACTAAATAAAGCAAGGGAATGTAGACACAGCTAGATTAGCTGCAGATAGATATTGACCTAAATTTGAAAAACTTGATAATATATACAAGACAGAGACCTGGATTTATCAGTTTGCTGTAGGCAACTGGCAGGTGCTTCGCTGATAATTAATTGAATGTCAGATAGTCTCTCACAACTTACATGTTAATTTACAGTATGTATTTATACTAAGTTTAGTTCAGTTCATTATCCGTTATCAAAATGAGGCATCCTTGGAAAAATTTTGATAATACTTTCAAAATGTCAGTCAACCATGGAAAAAGTTAAAAGTCATAGAAATGTCATTCGGGAAAGAGAATCATGACTGATTTGAGCCTAAGTGTGGAAAAGGAGAATGCATAGAACACTTAAAAGAGAGAGGAATGAGCCCCTACCAATATATTGATACTCCATGGCCATCAGGTTCATCATGCTGAATCAATGGTCTCTAGCTGCAACATCACAAGATGTTTATAATAAAGGAAGTTAAGGATGCCTAAATGAATGAATGCAGATGCCCAATAAGAACAAAAGAAGTCTACATGAGCCCAAGATCTGGAAAAGGTGTTCTGTTACTGAGTTATAAACCTGAACAGATGGAAAGGCCTCTTTGTCTGGGGTGATGGAGAATAATTAGATATGTGTCAGCTTTCCAGAAGTAATATTTAAAGAGTCATTGGGGAAAACAAGAGGAGCAACTAAGAATAATTTTTCATATCTGACTGATACACTAAGGTTTTGTGTTAATATCACGTGACCTTAGGGGTAATTACTTTATCTAAAGTGAGTCTAATTTTAGTTCTATTAAGATAATGTCATTTAAATTTCAGTGTGATAAAAGCTCATGTGTGTGCTCTTATACTGATATTGCTGTTATAACTTCACCTATCCAGATAATTCTAGCTCAGATGAGTGCCTCAAGCATTGCCATGGATATTTCTATCTCCAAATAAACATGCATCAAAGGAAGACTTCACCAATTTTACATACTTTCCTCTTGTGGTCACAGTTGACTGTGAAAACATCAAGCACCAACTTCGTGACCCCATTCGAGAAAGCTGTTAGTGAAATGTTCCTATTCTTTTTAGTGATGGCATTACCAAGCAGTGTGACACATTTCTTTAAACTGCATTTCTTACTGGAAACTCTTTCTCTAAAAGCATTATATTTCCCTCTATTTCAATCATTTAAATACATAGTTCCAAGAAAGACCTGTTCAGTTACTTAAAGATATAATTCAGAAACAAAAACTCCAGTTGTAACTTATATGTATCTTTATGTCTCTAGGTCAGTAAAGAGCAAAATGGCTGAAGGATCTCAAAATTAACAGCCACAGGAATTGTCTGAGTAGTAATTGAAAGTATGGAAGTAGTTCACAAGGGGTCAAAATAGGAATTGCATGAATTGAGATTAATGTATAGAATAGCTCTCAACCTCAAAATTTTAATTAGACCAGAAAGTGTAAAGCCTGAGTGAGATGGGAGAGATTAGGTTAAAAAACAGTAAAATGTCCTATGTGTGATTAGCTCTGAAAGATCACATGTGAAGAGGAAATTGTTATTACCAGGACAGTAGAATAGTGTCAAATCAAAAAGCTGGGGGTTTGGGGATCATTGTTGATAAACATTGTCACGTGAAACACTTAATTTGAAGAAAGTAAATGTATTTTTAAAACCCAATACTGTTTATTAATTCGTAAATTATGAAAAATATTATCCACAGCACAATGCAATTTTGCTTGTAATTCCATAACCACAGTTATTAGGGAGGCTGAGACAGAGACAGAAGCACTTGAGCACAGGAATTTAAGACAAGTCTGGAACATACAACACACTCAGACATATACAGAGACACAGAAACACACACACACACACACACACACACACACACACACACACACACACCACAGAGGGAGCAGAAGGGAGAGAGAGATTCTTCTCCCTCTAAAACTTCATATACACACTTCCTTGTTCTTTTTCAAATTTATGGCAACTTTTTTCATTAAGTCTTGTTATACATATATACATACATACAGGCAGATAGATGTATGTTCCCAGATGCAGACATACAATCTGAAAACATTTAACATTTTACAGAATACATTCATCTTTTTTTACTGGATATTGACCCAAAGCTCTAAAAAAAAGCAAGTAAAATAATGTGAGAGATGGGGGAACAATGGCATGTGTTTTAAAAGTGCGCGAAACTGTCTTAGGGTACAAAACTCTAACAGCATTATTTATCACCTAATAAAATTGGGAAATAAACCAGAGCCCTCAATAGAAGCAGAGAAGTCATTGAATACAATTCAGACTTTTTTTGAGTAAAATATGTAGCAAAATCAGAAAAGAAGTTTTCATAACCTAATAAAGAAAATCCAGAAAAATGTAACAGCATTTCTACTATTCAGTGGATTCATATTAATTGCTTTTCTTGTGGAAAGTGATATGCTACACAAGGCTTTTTGGATCTTGACTTTTACAGCTATCTATTTGCTAGACACTGGGTGATATAGGCAAACCTAATATATTTTAAAAGAAAATATTAGAAATATAGAATCAAGCCAGGCTGTGGTGGCGCATGCCTTCAATCCCAGCACTTGGGAGGCAGAGGCAGGTGGATCTCTGTGAGTTCGAGGCTGGCCTGGTCTACAGAGCAAGTTCCAGGACAGGCTCCAAAGCTACATGGAGAAACCTTGTCCCCCCCCCTCCTCAAAAGAAATAAAGAAATAAAGAAAAACAAACAAAATATAGAAACAAACGCTCCCATTTTGAGCAGAAACAAGCCACTCTTAATAGGACTTGATTGATAGATGTACATTGCATTTAAAAGAATCCAAGTGACATTTGAGTTTATAAATAATAAATATAAGTTTACATTTGTATTAAATTGTTTTAAAATACCAAATGTTAGAAAGTATTATAATACTAATAATATTCAACACTTAGGAAATAGGCTAATTGAATTATAAAATATTGATGTAAAAACTTGTAAACTATTATTGAGGAAAATACTAAATACAATATAAAAATTGAAACATTATATTTGTCAACTTTGAATAAAAATAGATAAAACTATACTTTCAACTTATATATGGTTTCATAATAATTCCAATAAATACTGTTGCTTCAAAATTTACCAAACAAAAAGGAATTTACAGTATAAAACAGGAATGGAATTGAAAAACAAAAAAAAATGTATATTCTATGAGACTTGCTTTTTTAGTGTATTTATTTTCTACTGACATATGTATTCATGTATTCAAAATAATTAATCATTTTATACTTGCAGTAATTTGCATTATTTAAAGTAATCTAAATTTATTTATCTATAATCAAATCTGTTATAGAAGTGTATTAATTAGGTATGCAAATATACAATATTTCATAGCACATAGTACAATACATTTACATGTACATGCTATTAAATTATGAAACATTAAACAAACTATTAAATCTAGATTGGTTTGAGAATATTAATGTATCTACATCAGTTAGATAAAACTTTGTGAGTAAATAATAGGTTTAAAGAAACTCAGACACATCCACAATACATACAAACATACAAATACGTACAAGATAAAGCTCAAATCAGAACAAATTATATGACTTTATATAAAGCAGAGATCAAACATTAGCTGCCACATTCTCATTGTGAGATATTTAAAAAATCAGTTAGATTTTCTGAGATGGGCTACCCTTATTAGAATGATAGTAATAACGCTATGGATGTATGAAGAATTTCAGAGTGCAAATTTTTGCAAGTATTATGGAAAACACTTGAAAACCTCCATAAAAAGTAAAACTAGGACAATTATATGATCTGCTAACTTTTCTCATTTGTGCATACCCAAGGAAACAAAATAATGTATCTCCTTTTTTTTTTTTTTTTTTTTTTTTTGGCTGTGTTACCTCCAAGGCCATTGAAGAATTATACATAACTGTTAAAGATAAGTGTCCTAGTTGCTTGTTTTTTGAAACTTAACACAAGCTAGGGAAGAGGACCTCAACTGAGGAAATATTTTCATCCAGATCTTTTCTAGGCAAGTCTGTAGGACTTGCTACCACTGTGCAGGTGGTCCTGAATTGTAGAAGAATACAAGCTGAGAAAGCCATGGAGTGTAATCCAGAAAGTAAAATTCCTCCAAGGCATCTGCTTCAGTTCCTACCTCCAGGTTCCTGCCTTGAGTTCCTGTCCTGTCCTCTTTCAGTGATTATGACCCAAAAAGTGGGAGTTGAAATAAAGTCTTCCACTTATTGCACCTTTGTGTATATATTGACATTTTGATAAATGTACTGGCTAATAAGTGTTACAGGTGATTATAGCTATTTAATTACTTTTCCCCTTGGTCAGCTTACATAGTGTTTTCTGGAACCATGGAAGATAGACCTCAGGAAGGAGGCTTTCAGATCAGATCCTGCTCAAATAGTCAGAGCCTGTGTCCTATGTTTGTAGTATCTTTAGCAATAAGGCCCTACCTTCAACCATTGAACTATAACCAAAGGATACATCAATAGTCTATATTATTTGGGCATTACTTGGACAGCCCTGACCAATTCTTAAAAGGAGGATTTATCAGGTCTTGTTCTGGAGGTTTTGCTAACCTGAGGAATCATTGCCAGCCCACATGGCTTAACATTATTTAAAGATTTTTCTTTTCAAAATGGAAGAGATATCATGTTTATTTCTTGCAGAAGCTGAAGATACCATACTGTTAGATGCTCTGTGTGTACTTTTAGGTAAATCAAGAATAATATGATTCCTTGAGACTTGACATTGTTCCTGTTCCTCTCCTTCTTTCTGCACTGACCTTCCTCCTTCCCCTTGGGGCTTCCTCCCCAAGATGCTTTTTCACACTTCACATCACCAATATCCTGCTATTCCCCTCCTCACCTACATTTCTTTTATACTTTATGGTTTCTGTGGTAACTCCATGTAATATACTCATCCCGAGGATTTGAAGTTAGGATCTCTAAAATATGTGACATGTTTATCTGGGTCTGGGTTACTCACTCAAAACAGTCTATTACAAGTCTGTTTGTCTTCCAATTTCATTTTGTTACAGTAGGATATTTTTCCATGGTACTACATTGTCATATACATTTATTTGTTGAAGTTCATTCAGGTTGTCTCCATTTCCTGGCTCTTGTGAATAGTTGTACCAATTTGCACTTCCACCAACAGTGAATGGGACTGGCTGAAAACTCAGCATGTATGTAAGATTGACTCTGAACTTCTGATATTCCTATCTCTATTTCTTGTGTGCTGGAACTACAGGTATGAACGATTATGACCAGTTGTGAAATTCTGGGGATCCAATGAGTTTCTGTTTAATATCAGACAAGTACTCTATCAATTGAGCTGCATCTCCAGGAACTTAAGAAGAGAGGTTTATGTGGTATGATTGAACATATGGTATATGCCCAAGATTGATACTGCTGGGTCTTGAGGTAGATTGATTCCTAATTATCTGAGAAACTACCATATTGATTTCCAAAGCTACTGTACAAATTTGCACTCCCACCAGGAGTGGAGGAGTGTTCCCTTACTCCACATCCTCTCCAACACAAGCTGTCACCAGTGTTTTTGACCTTAGCCATTCTGACAGGTATAAGATGGCATCAGAGTCATTTTGACCTTAATTTTAATTTGCATTTCCCAAATGACTAAAGATGTTAAACAAATTTTTAAGTGTATTAAGACCATTTGAGATTCTTCTGCTGAGGAGGCCTTGCTCTTTTCTGAATGGAAATGGAAGAAAATGGACAGGGAGGAGGTTAGATGGGAGTAGTGGGGGGGAATGGAAGGAGAAGAGGAAGGGGAAACTGAGGTTGATATGTTGAGCAAATGAAAAAATATTAATTAAATAAGAAATATAAGATTAAAATTTTTTTAAAAATTAAAAAATGAAGACAGGTTTTTAAGTGAAAAAGGAAATAATTGTATAATGTATGGTCTAGAGTAAAGGGAGATTTTTTTCCAAGATGAAAGAGAGGACTTGATTTTTTTTTCCAGTGAGCTGAAGATAAAAAAGATAATTCTCATCAATGGTGAAAGAGTGTTTGAATACTCTAACAGCATGCCTGAAAGAGAACAAAAAGATGAAATCACACCCAAAAGGGACAAATCCAAGAAATAATCAAAGGTCTGAAAATAAATAACATAGAACCAAAAATAATTTTTAAAAATTCAAGAAAACAAAGAGTTGGTTCTTTGAGAATGCCAGTAAAATTGACAAACGCACAAATTAAATAAGAGGCAGAGAGAGAATATACAAATTAACTAAATTAGAAATGATAAGGGGGAGGCATAATAACAGATTCTGTGGAAATACAGAGAATCATAAGAACATACTTTAAAAAAGAAACTGTACACCACCAAGTAGGAAAATCTAAAGAAATGGGCAATTTTTTTCCAATAAATACCACTTGCCAAGGTTAAATCAAAATTAGCTGAGCAATTGAAACAGACCTATAGCCTTTAGTGAAATAGAAGTAGTAGTAAAAGTCTCACAAATATAACAAATATGCCTAGCACCAGAGAGATTTAACAATGATTTTTACAAGATTTTCTTTTCTTTTTTATTTATTTAAACATTTTTTTTCCATTTTACATACCATCCACAGTTGGCTCTACCATCCCCTCCTCTCATTCCCCCATCCCCCATCCCCCATCCACTCTTCCAAAAGGGTAAGGCCTCCTATGGGGAGTCAAAAAAGCATGGTACATTCAGTAGAGGTAAGACCAAGCCCCTTCCAGCTGCATCAAGGCTGAGCAAGGCATCCTTCCATAGGGAATGGGCTCCAAAAAGCCAGCTCATGCACCAGTGATAGATTGTGATCAGACTGCCAGGGGCTCCTCAAGTAGACCAAGCTACACAACTTTCTCCCTCAGGAGTTGGACTAGAGTTCCTGAGTTCCCACAGCTTGGTCCAGTCATCTCTGTAGATTTCCCCATCATGATCATGGCCACCCCCACCCCCTTGCTCATATAATCCCTCCTCCCTCTCTTTGACTGGACTCCCATAGCTCAGCCTGGTGCTTGGCTTTGGATCTCTGCATCTGCTTCCATCAGTTACTAGATGAAGGTTCTATGATGACAGTTAGGGTATTCAGGAATCTGATTACAGAGGAAGGCCAGTTCAGGCACACTTTTCACTATTGCTAGTAGTCTTGGTTGGGGTCATCCTTGTGTGTTCCTGGGAATTTCCCTAGCACCAGGTTTCTCTCTAACCTCATAATGGCTCCCTCTATCAAATTTTCTCTCATTATTCTCCCATTTGATTCCACTCTCACCTCAACAATCACATTCCCTCATGTTTTCTTCCCCCATCCCCTGCCCTCTATCACCCCCAGTCCCCAGTTTCCACAGGAGATCTCATCTATTCTTCCTTCCCAGGGTGATCTGTGTATCCATCTTAGGGTTCTTCTTGTTAGCTAGTTTGTCTGGAACTGTGGGTTGTAGTCTGGTTATCTTTTGCTTTATATCTAGTATCCACTTATGAGTGAGTACATACCATTTTTGTCTTTCTGAGTCTGGGTTATCATCCTCACTCAGAATAATATTTTCTAGTTCCATCCATTTGCCTGCAATTTTCATGTTGTCATTGTTTTTTTTTTTTTTTTAACCACTGAGTAATACTCCATTGTGTAAATATACCACATTTTCTTTATCCTTCAATTGAGGGGCATCTACATTGTTTTCAGGTTCTGGCTATTATGAATAATGCTGCTATGAGTATAGTAGAGCAAGTGTCCTTGTGGTATGATTGAGCATTCCTTGGGTGTATGCCCAGAATGCTATTATTGGTCTTGAGGTAGATTAAATCCCAGTTTTCTGAGAAGTCACCATATAGATTTCCAAAGTGGCTGTACAAGTTTTTACTCGCAGCAGCAGTTGAAGAATGTTCCCCTAGCTCCACATCCTCTCCAAAATAAGCTGCCCTCTTATTTAGATTTAGATATTTTTTGATTTAGATATTCTGACAGGTGTAAGACGGTGTCTCAGAGTCATTTTGATTTGCATTTCCCTGATGACAAGGGATACTGAGCAATTCCTTAAATGTCTTTTGGCCATTTGAGATTCTTCTTTGAGAATTATCTGTTTAGATCTGTACACCATTTTTAAATTGGATTTTTTGGTATTTTGGTGTCTAGTTTCTTGAGTTTGTATGTATTTTGGAGATCAGCCCTCTGCCAGATGTGGGGTTAGTGAAGATGTTTTCCCATTCTGTTGGCTGTTGTTTCATTGTATTTACCATGTCCTTTGTCTTAGAGTTTTTCCATTTCAGGAGGTCTTATTAATTAATTGTTGTTCTCAGTATCTGTGCTATTGGTGTTATATTTAGGAAGTAGTCTCCTATGCCTATGTGTTCAAGGTGACTTCCCACATTCTCTTCAATCAGGTTCAGTGGAACTGTATTTATGTTGTGATTTTTGATCCACTTGGACTTGAGTTTTGTGCATGGTGATAGATATGGATCTATTTGCAATCTGTTACATGTTGACATATAGTTATGCTAGGATCATTTGTTGAAGATGCTTTCTTTTTTCCATCATATGGTTTTGTCTTCTTTGTCAAATTTTCAAAGAAGAATTAATGCAAATACTCCTCAAATTATTTCACAAAATAGAAACAGAAGGTACATTGTCCTATTTATTTTATGAGGTCACAGTTACCCTCATATGTAAATCAAACATAAACCAAACACAGAAAAAAATTAAGATCAATTTCCTTATTAATACATATGCAAAAATTCTCAATAAAATACTTGCAAACCTCATCTAAGAAAACATCAAAAAGATCATTCACCATTATCAAGCAGCTTTATCACAGAGATACAGGCGTGGTTCAACATATATAAATTGATAAATGTAATCCACAACATAAAGAAATCAAAAGACAAAAGCTTCCCAATCACCCCATTGGGTATAGAAAAGGTCTTTGGCACATTCCAACACCACTTCATGGTAGAAATTCTGGAGAGATTAGATTGTAGCTGAAATTTTCCTGTGTTCCACCTGGTCTACAGCCACTCAGACCCAAGTAAACACACAGAGACTTATATTAATTAAAACTGCTCAGCCATTAGCTCAGGCCTACCATTGTCTAGCTCTTACACTTAAACTCAGCCCATTTCTGTTAATCTATACATTGCCACATGTTCTGTGGCTTTACCTGTGTGCCATTACATGCTGTTCCCTGGACAGCTGGCTGGCATCTCCTGAATCAACCTTCCACTTCCTAAAATTCTCCTTGTCTGTTTATCCTGCCTATACTTCCTGCCTGGCTACTAGCCAATCTACATTTTATTTATCAACCAATCAGAGCAACACATTCACAGTATACAGAGCAACATTACCCATCATTAGGTATTCAAGGAACCTATATCAACAAAATAAACACAGATTACAGCAAGTTCATAGCTAATATCAATTTAATTGGAGAGAAAGTCAAAGCAATTGCATTAACATCAGGAACAAGGCAAAGCTGTACACTTTCTTCATACTCGTTCCATATGGTACTTGATGTATTAGCTAAAGCAATAAGGCAATGAAAGGAGAATAAGTGGATAACATTTGGAAAGGAAACAGTACAAGTATCATTATTTGCAGATATGATAGTATACATCAATATTCGTCAATTTTTTCACTGGGAAACTTCTATAGTTGATAAATATTTTCAACAAAGTAACTGGATACATAATTAATGCACAAATGTTAGTGGCCCTCCTATATAAAAATGATAAATGAACTGAAAAAAATTATGGAAATACCTTTCACTGTGATCTCAAGTAATACAAACTACTGTGGGGGAAATTTTAATCAACCAATTGAAAGACTAGTATAAAAAGAAAGTATTTGAAGATTTTGAAGAAATACACTGAAGGAGCTATCAGAAGATGGAAAGATCTCCCATAGTCATGGATTGAAAAGATTAATATAGTAAAAATGGCCATCTTACCAAAAGCAATCTACAGATTCAATGCAACCCTGATGAAAATTCCTTACAAAACCTAGTTACAAGCCTTTTGATCTGTAATGACATCCTCCCTGCAAGATATGCTTGTATATGTAGATCAGTTCCTCATTCAACCATCTTCAGAAAAGCCTCTTCCTCTACTATATGGGAACAAATGTAGAGACCCAAATTAGACATTATGCAGAGAAGGAAAGATTCAGAACACTCAATCCTAAACTGTAGGTCTCCATTTGGGATCCCACAGCGCTTAGGGAACCTCACAGAAGAAGAGGCAGAAAGAATATGAGATCCAGAAGGGATGAAGGACACCAAGAAAACAAAGTTCTCTAAATCAGTAGGATCAAAGCAATATGAACTCACAGAAACTGAGGCAGCATGCACAGGGTCAGCACCAGATATATTCCTAGGACTGAAGTGAGAAGTGAACATATGCATCCATCCCTAATCCAGGACCTACCTCCAATTGATATCCACTTGCAAATGAAATTTTACTTTTCTTCAAGGGACTCTCACTGTGGAAACAAATTATTCTCCTAAGTGTATGCTGCATGCCAAGCCATAAATGGCCAACAGAAACTAAACTCAAAGGCATCTTTGGCGATCTTTGTTTTATAATGTCATGTCAATGTTAGGACTTCCAAATATTTTATCTTATTTTTAAATTTTTATTAATTATATATACAAATATTTTATAATATATAATATATTTTTTACCCTACATGTCTTTTAATATATATTATGACTTCCTGCTTAGTATTTTCATGTGATTTCTGAGTGTGTGAACAAATGAATCTCTGTGTCTAGATCTGTTTCTTGGGCCTCTTTTTTTCTGTTTGTTTAGACCTATCCCAACATAGTAGTTTTTGTTTAATCTTATTTTATTATTATCCCTTAGAATCTGTTTTCTCTTTCTTTTTTTTTTTTCTAATGAGAAACAGAATGGGGTTGGATCCATATGAGAGGGGAAGTGAAGAGTGACTGGAAGGAATGGGGCAAAAACAATAATCAGGATAGATATGTGAGGAATAAAGCTATTTTCATAGGGAAAAATGCTAGTAGAGAGGACTTTGAATGTACAATAACAAATATCATTATATATGTTATATGCATATTATGTAAATATATGTATAATTGCCATATATTAATTAAACTATAAATACACTGAAAATCATACAGAAATTATGAGCTACATTCCCAATGTGTTCTTAAAATCTTCAATGACCAACAAGGTTCATTCTATTCTTTTTAAAATAATGTACTAAGTCTCTCTTGATAAATGCAAACTTAAATGACAATTTTGGGTCATTTACAAAAGGGAAAAGATTAATTCATTCATTAAATACATTTTCAAAATTAGAAAGCGGTATAATCCTTGTTGAATTTAGTTCTGCACTGATGCTTATTCCATTCCAAAGAAGCCAATTTGGAGGACAGTAGTAAGCATCAGATTGCTATTCAGAAAAAATTGCTCGACATTCAAATAGAGCCAAGAATTAATGAAGTGGCTTTTATGGCTTATTTCTTTCATTTGGATACAACATCTCACTGTAAAATTAAAGAATTGGATTGTCTTATTTTCAGTAATTTTATTGTCTTTCCTTTCATTTAACCCAGACCAGTACAGTTTTTTTTATGATAGTTAAATTATATCTCAATGTATTTATTTCCAGGGCTGATCATTTGATGTTACTAAACAATTTGGTGGGTTTTTCCATAGAGGAGAGGCAAAGGAACCATTTTAGGCATAAGGAAAATATATATATATATATATATATATGTGTGTGTGTGTGTGTGTGTGTGTGTGTGTGTGTGTGTGTGTATGTGTATTTAGATATTGGTGTGCTTTCATATATGTATATATGTGTTTCTCACATATATATTCTCATGCAGAAGAAGATCATGGATTTGAATTGCATACTCAGGAGGTATATACAGGAAGGTTTGTGGGAAGTAAAAGAAGGAGGAAACCATGTAATTATAATTTTAAAAAAATAAAAGAAATAATTTTAAAAATAACATTTCAATTGAGCTAATAATACATTTTCTTTTTTAAAGTCAAAGAGAAATGATTTATTATAGTTAGTTGAAAACAAGAAGGCTTAAAACTAAATTTGACATTATAAATTATGATTATTCATTTTATAGTGGTGTTGATGACATAAATTTCTATTTTCAACAAATTATCATGAAAATCATTCTCAATGTTATTTTGACATTATTTTTGATCAAAGGAAAGGAAGTGTTTTTGAGAGCTAATTATCCTTAAGTGATGTTTCATACTCTTTGTGTGTGAATAATAAATGACTTTATTTTTGAATTTTTAAAAGTTTTAATATGGTTTGAACTGAAGTAGAATTACATCACTTTCCCCCTCCCTTTCCTATGACTAAATGCTCTTAGCTACACTCTCTCAAACTTCTTCCATGTCCCTCTAGTCTCAAATTAACCATTTTCAGTGATTATTGTTGTTACATACATATATACGCATATGCATGTGCACAAAGAGTATAAATGTAAACATATACACCTGTTGATTCTGTTTTTGTTGCTGGTGCATCTAATATATCACAGCTTACCTCTCCGCACTGGACAACCAACAAGAGGGCTACCTTCTTTTCTTAATATAAATAAAAAACATTTTTAATAATATCCTTCATAATTGGCTCAGTAGTAAGTTTGACAATCTTTAGTAGGATGGTACCATACATAGGTACAAGTTGAGCTAGTTTAGAACACAGCAAGAGTCAAAATTTGTGTCTACAACATTTCCATTGGTGAATATTTGGTATATATAATTATATGGTTTTTAATTCCCACTTACTCAAATACATATATATTTTAGTTTAACTAAGAGATCATATCATCTTTTTGTCTTTGGTCACATATTTCAGGAAGAATGAAGACCACTTATTAGCAGTTTGAAGTCGTATGATTATTTGGCTTTTTTATACATAAATGAACATGTTTCTAGAATACAACATCCATAGCTCATATGATATTTGAAACATTTTTAAAATAAAATTAAAGCTATTTGTGAAGGAATTTATTGAAAATGAATTATGTATTATACAAAAAGGTGAAAAATATCTTTTACTATCTTTAACTCTACAAGAAAATGAACATAAATTCATTCAAACACACCCCTTGTGATAATGATTATCAAGTATTTGTTTATGTGGGTACTGTTCATTAATAGGTGTCAAGAATTTTTAGAACTATATCATTATTACCATAATCATGACAGATCTGGAACAATTGGTTCATTTGCTCTAATAATACTAAATTCATGTCTCTAAGTGGTTAAGGACAATTTTTTTTTAATTTATTTATTTATTTATTTTTTTATTTTATTTTATTTTATTTTATTTTACAACATAACTTTACATATCAGTCATAGATTCCCCCGTTCTCCCTACTCCCGCCCCGCCCCCCTCCCCCCCAATCCCCCCACCCCCGGCCCACCCCCCCATTTCCATCTCCTTCAAGGCAAAGACTCCCCTGAGGATTGAGATCAACCTGGTGGACTCAGCCCAGGCAGGCCTAGCCCCCTCCTCCCAGGCTGAGCCAAGGGTCTCTACCAAGCCCCAGGTTTCAAACAGCCAACTCATGCACTGAGCACAGGACCCGGTCCAACCGCCTGTATGCCTCCCAAAAAGATCAAGCCAATCAACTGTCTCACCCATTCCGAGGGCCTGATCCAGTTGGGGGCCCCTCAGCCATTGGTTCACAGTTCATGTGTTTCCATTTGTCTGGCAACTTGTCCCTGTATTCCATCCATCTCCGGTCCCAACAACTCCTGCTCACACAAACCCTCCTCCTTCTTGCCAACTGGACTCCCAGAGTTCCACCCAGGGCCTGACCGTGGATATCTGCATCCAGCTCCCTCAGTCACTGGATGGGGCCTCTAGCACGACAATTAGGGTGTTTGGCCATCCTATCACCAGGGTAGGTCTGATCGGGCTATTTCTCGACCATTGCCAGCAGTCTATTGTGGGGGCATCTCCGTGGATTTCTGTGGGCCTCTCCAGCACTCTGCTTCTTCTTATTCTCATGTGGTCTTCATCTCTCACGAACATTCCTTGTGTTCCCTCTCTGTTCTTGATCCAGTTGGGACCTCCCGCTCCCCCAAGTTCTCATTCCCTCGCCCCCCCGCCCCTCACCACCCCCACTCACGTCCAGACAGTTTATGTAGATCTCATCCATTTCTCCGTCATTGGGCGATCCCCATGTCTCTCCTGGGGTCCTGCTATCCAGGTAGCCTCCCTGGTGTTGTGAATTCATACTATATGTAATTTTTAAAGTTTTGGTTTTACATTTCAGTTGATGAATGTCAACAAAGCAAAAACTTTGTTCTTACTGAATTGGTTATTGATTCTCACATGAAATATGAGGTCATTTAACTTATTTACAATTAAATACTAGCAAAAGAATAATCAAACAAAACAAGTATATATAAAAATGCCAAAAGTTCCTCAACACAATTGTTGTATTGCATTTTCCTTCCAGATTGAAACATTCCATCTCTCAGGAAGCTCCTTAAGTTAAAACAGAATCTAAACAACTCAAAACAGCTTCAGGAAGTCCCTGAAATTGACCAGATTCACTAGACCCTTCCTTCCCAAGAGTAAATATTAAAGACTGCCTGGAAGAGAAAGAAATGAATAAGCCACCGGGAAAGCAGAATCTCAAACCTATTAAGCTGCTTGTGTACCCTAACTTTTCAGATTTTTTTTTTTTTTTTGGTTTTTCGAGTCAGGGTTTCTCTGTGTAGCTTTGCGCCTTTCCTGGAACTCGCTTGGGAGACCAGGCTGGCCTCGAACTCACAGAGATCCGCCTGCCTCTGCCTCCCGAGTGCTGGGATTAAAGGCGTGCGCCACCACCGCCCGGCTAACTTTTCAGATTTAACAACTATCACCCATGCTGGGGTGGGTTTTGATACTTAAGTTATCTTTGAGCTGCTTTTTCTACAGTAGTATCTCCTTACCCATATTCGTATAAGAAACTCCAATAAAACACATTGGTTTGCCAAGCAGATCTTTGGTAGTGTCTTCATTTTTGTCTGCCAAGGCTTACTTACCAGCGAAAATCTTGTCACAGGATATCAATCCATTTGTTGTATGAAGTAACAGAAGCACAATCATTGCTGAGCATTTTCTGTTCTTTTCTTTCTTTTTTTTTTTTAAGACAAAGTTTCATTGTTTAGCCTTGGCTGTCCTGGAGCTACCTCAGTAGATCATGCTGACCTCAAAATCAGAGAGATCTCCTTGCCTCCATTTACCAAATGCTGGAATTAAAATTGTGTGTCATCACTTCCTGGCACTGAGAATTTTCTTTGTTTACATAGTTGCATTGTAAGATATTTGTACATAACACATGGACATACATACATGTTATATGTTTCAATTATATATGTGAGGAAAATGATATGTAATGAATTTACATCAAAATTGTCATGAATCAGCAATAAAACTTAGTGTTACATAAATGTGTTTGTAATTGGATCAGCACTTTTCTCAACTATATTATTGTCAATTTCAAAATTATATGAAATAACATAAAATATAGGTAGTTTATTCAGTATTCCATCACAGGACAATCCTCTGCACTAAAGAATGTATATATTTGTGTGTGTGGTGTTTATGTGTCTGTGATATATATATACATATATATATATGTATATATATATGTGTGTGTGTGTATGTGAATGTGTGTGTGTGTATGTGTGTGTGTATGAGTCTGTGATATACATATGTCTGTAATATCTGTGTGTGTGTGTGTGTGTGTGTGTGTGTGTGTGTGTGTAATTTTAAAGATAACCCAATAGATCACCTGGTGGTTGTGACTGTGATCAAATCACAGTCACAGAACTAAATGGAACACAAGGCAAAAACAGTATTGAAAATAGAATATTTAATAGTTAATTAGAAACTGTAGAGCAAGAGACAAAAATACATTGACCATTTAGAAAAATAATAAAATAGCATACATGTCTGAAAAGAGGATAATTCAGGAAACAGAAGCACCAAGAAAATAAATGAATATTTAGATAGACTTGTAAAAGAGACAGAATATGAAAAGGAAGATAGGGGAAAGGAAGCTCTGGAACAAAGGTTAGAATGATATGTGTATATGTTTTCAGAGCTAACCATTTGGTATTAGATAACCAATTGGTGTGTTACAAAGAAATAACATACACACTGTGTGAGTTACACTTTTGTAATTAGGAATAATATTTATGAATATATACATAAATTTCATATATATATAAAACAATGTAAAAGCAGGCTATGAATTTGAAAGAGAGAACATAGTAGTATATGGGATGGTTTGGACAGATGAAAAGGGAAAAGGGGAATGATGTAATTGTAATATATTGTAATCTCAGATAATAAAAGAAATATTTAAAGAAAATATGCAACAAGATGTCAGCTCTCATAGCCTGACTTTCATCCTGAAAGAGCAGCTTTAGATGCATCTCCTCATCTCCCTAAAGCTTTGCTTCTAGCACATTTGTACACATGTTCATTACCATACCACTGGTCATATTTTCTTCTACTGAAACTGACATTTATTCTCCTGTTTTCTCCACTTCCTTTGTGAAAAGTATCTTCAAGAGCTGAATGTGTTTCAGTGAACAATATCTTCTCAGGTTTAAAGCTGAAGCCTGAGGCAAGAACAAGAAATAAGCATATTCTTTTATACACGATGTGGCAATGTAGTACTTATATAACTAGAGACAGATAATCTAACAAAAGTAAAAGATTAAAATAGCAAAGAAGAAGTGAAACAACAATAGAGTTCTACTACAGATTTCTATGAAAGCACAGTGATGAACTTTTAATGGCATTTTAAAGCTAATATATTTATATAAATATATGAGATGACAATATACTACATCATTCCCCACCTACCTCTCCTTCCTCCAAACCATCCCGTATACTCTGACTCAAATTCACACCCTGCTTTTGCTATGTATATAATGTATAATGTTTCATGAATAATATATGATGTATGATACATAAATATTTAACATACAATGGATATGTGATATATATAATATGTAAAACAGTATAATTTACATGGAAGTTTTATGCTTACTATTAACAAAGAACAATTTTGAGCAGTGAGTCTCATCCACCCTTTTTTGTTTTCATAATATTAGTCATTTATTATGCTTTGATGAAAACAGTTGGAAAATATACTCAATATGAATCGAACACTGTTTAAAATCTAAATTTTCTTTCAAGCAAACACTGCAGATTGGCCATATACAGGTACAAAAAATAAAATCAGCTAACAATAGGAAATCTATAAATAAGCATATGAAAATAAATAAAGTGTTAATTATAATCAAGTATGAAAAGGAAAGTCTTCAAATAATCATATTTTTATTCAATTATAACAGCATGGGAATAAGAATACAAAAATATCAAATACTTTATTAACTGTCTTAGAAAATCCAAACAAGAAAAAAAAGTTGTAAAAGCTTTCTAAGAACTATTAGAGAGGGCATAAATATATTTATTTGTACCTTGGATTAAATAAAATAAGCTTGAAAATGTAACAATTTAAATGCTTTTAATTCAAACATGTAGAGTGGTGTGCAAAGAAAAAATATATTCACTAAATAATTAGTATTGTTTAAGACAATTCAAATAAGTAATAAAATAGGCAGAACAGAGGGAATGAGAAGATAAACAAAATGGAAAGTAAAAAAAAAAAGAAAGAATATCAACAGTAAAGGGAAACAGAAGTTATTGTTAAATTGATTAAAAATACGAACACATAAAATTATTTTAGGGGCCAACAAGACAATTTCTTGTCTGTATTCCCAAGGTATAGGAAAAAATAATTAGGAAAAACATAGGCCAACATTATTCACTGTAAGCACAGCACTTACTTGGTACTTGAACTGGTTTATTTTTATTGGGTTCATTATCATGCAGCCCTTGAGGCACACTTACCAGATAAGTATCATGAATTGAGAACATTAAAGAGATTCAAAATTGGTGAGGGTCTGGGTGATTCTAATGGTCTCATTCCAAACTGCACTGCTCTACTAAAATAGAGATAAAAGGTGGTGAAGAAAACACACAGTAGGAGATGATTAGATTCAGTGAATGATGGACAATGCAAAGAACACAAAATGTCTGGGTAGTATGCATTTGTCATTGTTCTTGCAACAAATAGTGTACGTGTTCATCAAATAGTTGATAGAGAGTTGGGTGGATAGTTAGCTATCCACCTAGTTAGTTAGCTTGCTAGTTGATAAATAGATGATAGATAGATAATAGATAGGTGATAGATAGATAGATAGATAGATAGATGATGGATGGATAGATAGATACACAGATAGTTAAATAGATGATAGATACTTAGATGCTATATAACATTGTGTTTGTGTCAAGATTAAATACCCAACTCACTAATGAACCTACTGATAACCTTGAGCAAATTCTTTTTTTTTTTTTTTTTTTGGTTTTTTTCGAGACAGGGTTTTTCCGTGTAGCTTTTCGCCTTTCCTGGAACTCACTTGGTAGCCCAGGCTGGCCTCGAACTCACAGAGATCCACCTGGCTCTGCCTCCCGAGTGCTGGGATGAAAGGCGTGCGCCACCACCGCCCGGCCGAGCAAATTCTTAATGGTATCATTGTTTTATAGCTGGATCACTTTTCATATAAGGTATAAAATAAATTTAGTTCTCATGAATGATATCACATTACTGTTTTCCTCCCACTCTTTCTTTTTTTATTTTATAATTTAATTTAATTTTACATATCAGCCATGGATTCCCCTGTCCTCCCTCCTCCCGCTCCCCTTCAGCCTCCCCCTAGCCCACCCCCATTCCCATCTCCTCCAGGGCAAGGACTCCCCTGATTCAGCTCAGCCTGGTAGATTCAGTCCATGCAGGTCCAGTCCCCTCCTTCCTTCACCCAGGCTGAGCAAAGTGTCCCTGCATAGGCCCCAGGTTCCAAACAGCCAGCTCATACACTAAGGACAGGTACGGGTCCCACTGCCTGGGGGACTCCCAAACAGTTCAAGCTAATCAACTGTCTCACTTCTCCAGAGGGCCTGATCCAGTTGGGGGCTGATCCAGTTGGGGGCTCCTCAGCTATTGGTTCATAGTTCATGAGTATCCACTAGTTTGGCTATTTGTCCCTGTGCTTTTTCCAATCATGGTCTCAACAATTCTCGCTTATACAATCCCTCCTCCTTCTCGCTGATTGGACTCCTGAAGCTCCACCTGGGGCCTGGCCGTGGATTCCCTTGGGGTCTTCATTTATCATGGTCTCTTTTTATTTGTTCTCCCTCTCTGTTCCTGATCCTGCTGGGATCTCCCGCTCCCCTAAGCTCTCTTTCCCTCAACCCTTGCCCTTCATTAACCCCCTCACATCCAGTTTGCTCATGTAGCTCTTATCCATTTCTCTGTCATTGGGCAATCCCTGTGTCTTTCTCACAAGGGCACATGCTCAGCTATGTTCATAGCAGCATTATTGGTAACAGCCAGAACCTGCAAACAACCTAGATGCCCTTCAAATGAAGAATGGATAAATAAAATGTGGTACATATACACAATGGAGTACTACTAAGCAGAGAAAAACAATGACATCATGAGATTTGCAGGCAAATGGATGGATCTAGAAAAAAATCATCCTGAGTGACGTAACCCAGACTCAGAAAGACAAACATGGTATGTACTCACTCATAGGTGGATACTAGATATAAAACAAAGTATGACTAGACTGCTACTCACAACTCCAAGGAGGCTACCTAGAAAAGAGGACACTCCCACTCTTTCTTAAATTCTTCTAATACAAAACATTTTTCTCTTTTGTATATTACCTTAGGTTGAGTGATCTCATTCATCACCCTCTACCCTAGTTCCCACACTGATGCTCTAATCTCTCAAGTGATAGTCAAGGTGGTGGAGTCTTTGGGAGATCATGAGCTGAAGAGATGAGAGTCTCCTGCCTGGAGCGATCTCAATTACTTCCCTACCTAGAAGACTTCCTTTGGCATTTTTCCTAGACTCAGCCCAGCTCTGTTTCCACTGTTCTTCTTGTGTGTTATCTGTAGGTGTTAGCCAGTATGCACAGCTCATTGCTGCATGAGTCTTCACATGTGCACTATACTGAGGTGCAAATCCCTTGATGTTGAAAATATGTCTTATCTTATTTTCTACTCTCCTTAGCTGATGGCATATATTAGATACTCAGTGTGTTCATGAATAAAAAATTAAGACTATAATGAGGTTTGTGACATTACAAGACGAAAATTTGATTTCTTTTCTTAGCTGAAAATGCCAAACGGGCTTACACCAAATCATTCACTCTACAAATAGAAAATCAGGAAAGCAACACGTGAACTACACAAAAAAAAAATCTTGCTTTTCTCAACCAAAACTGAACTACTTATATGATTTATAAGTTATCATATCAAAATATGTATTTAAGAATAAGGAGTTTGAAAAAGAAGGTCAGTATGAGGACAGAATGTAGGACGGAAGAAATGGAAAATTTATTTAAAGGACAAGTCTAGGGAGAAGCAGCTCTTAAATTAAAATGCAGTTATGAAAGCACACACATACCATCCTAAGTAATAAGTAATTTACATGTTTCTACTTCGGCATCCTTGGCTAAGTCTCTCTTCTGGTCTCATCTACAGAATAGGTGAAGGGAATGAGGCCCAGGTGTGTCTAAGTCATTCAAGTAGAAAAACTTATACAAATGTTTTATGCCCAGTTTTTGCCTACAATTAAAAAAATAGCAATATTATTGTTTTAAATATTTATTTAGGAATATTAAAATCTGGGTTTAGATGATAGTTAACATGCATATTGCTTTAATATAAAGGTACATTTAAAAATCTAAAGATTCAGTTAACTTAAATATGTATGGATGACTCTTGATTTGTAAAACTTAGGTAGAATGTGCTTTTTTCTGTATTTTTTTGGACCAGACAGCTCATATGATTTATTTAATAAATGAAGTAGATTTTATTAAATGTATGTATGGGTAATGTATACCTAAAATGCAATATTAATTTAAAGTGCAAACTAAAATGAATTATTCTGAATGTATTTGCAAAAGCAACAGTATTTTAAGTTGCTTATTCTGAAAGAATTGAGCTTTCCATTAAAGAAATGGTTACAAAAGAGGAAATAAAAATTTTTTCCCATTACATCCCAAGTGCACTGGTAAATAAAGAATTTTCATGTATGGTGCTCCCTCACTGGTTATCAGGATCATCCTTGTCACGGTTCAGTTCAGTCCTTTGCTGACATGACTAAGTCTCCAGGATTTAACTGCATTACTTTACCATAAGACCAGATTGAATGCAGGAAAACCTTGTGTAGAAATGTAAAGCAACCTTCTGTTGCTCATAAATCATAATTTGTGTTCCTTATGTGTGAACAGAAGGTGTAGGTAAACAAACCAATTTGTGAAAGTTAGCTATTTTTCCCTAAAGTTCCCATCTCCTCTCAATCTCCTTATTTAGCTATTATGGATATCTTCTGCAGTCCCGAATCTTTTTTTCCCTCAAGCTAGCTCAGTGAGATGTATATTGAGATATCTAAGAGGCAACTTCTTACCACATACAGTATTTTTTCATGGTTTTATTTCTTCATTTAAATGTCTGAACATGCAATATAAATGTATAAAATATGTGTATAATATATTTTGGCAATATACATAATCATAAAATATACATATATAATATATGTAATTTTCATCAAACTCTTTCAAATGCATATAATTTCCCATTGCATTGTCTCAAATATTTATATTTTACTTTTTTATTCACATAATTATATTTCAAATTACTACATTTATTCATGTGTATGCAAGTGTGTGTGTGTGTGTGTGTGTGTGTGTGTGTGTGTGTGTGTGTGCATGTGCATGCTTTCGCATATGTGTGGAGGTCAGAGGATAAGTTGTGGGAATTGGTTCTCTCCTGCTACCATGTGTGTCTAAGAGACCAAACTCAGGCTGTCACCTGGTATCCAGCACTGTCCCTGACTAAACCATCTTGTAGGCCCTATTTATATGTTTTTTTTTTAATCTGTTGTCACAGTTCAAATAGAAACAAAGCTTTTAAGTTCAAGACTTCTGAGGTATGTCTTATAGTTACACAGCAGGCCTAAGAGAAAAGCTGAGGTAAGGTCTTTTGTCACGGGCTTGGATTCTTATCTATGCAAAGGCATCTATCTGTTTGTTCACAGTAACACAGCTGGCTCCAATAGGTTTGCTGGAGTGAATATTCTAAAGATGAAATTGACAGTTCCTTCGAAGCATGGCAATGGAAGTGCCATCCCTCTTCTACCTTATCTTGTGAACACACGCTTAAGAACCGACTGAATGAAAGGAATAGAAACGCTGACTCCAAGTGAGATCGGTAATAGGTAAATAAGGAGACTGTGAGGGTGATACATGTTGGGATGTCCATGGCACTCCACATCATCTAGCAAGAGTGGAATCATAGCCTCCCTTCCTCACTCCCAACCTGTGCTTTAGTTCCTCCTGAATTTACCGAGTCTTCAGTTTCAGTCTCCAAAGAACAATCTTCATTTCTAAACATCACAATACCTTTCATTACATTTTTATTCCTCTCATCATCACATTTCCATCAATCCAAGTTCTTCCTGCTCTCCTGCATGATCTGTGTCCTTCGTTTTCCCTATCAGCCTTAAAGCATGTTGTATGACGCTCTGTCACACTGCTGCTTCTCATTTTCTGACTCTAGTTATCTAGTTTCTTGGCTTTCCTCACTTAGTGCTCTTGAACTGGAATTTTAAAGGAACAGCTTCCCATGGAAAAGGTGCTCCATCATTTTACTGGTTTCCTTTGCATTCTCATTCTCTGTGTGTAACATCAATCACCGCATCCAACAGTAAGTATGTGTTTTATGTACAAATGGTGTTGATTGTTACACTTGAGTTATGTTTCTATTTACTCTTTTATTTCCAGGTACACAAAGAGTTTTCATGATATGTTTGATACACATAAATAAGGTGTGATGATTAATACATTGAAGCAAATTAACCTAGTTATTGTCCAGAGGTAGTGTAAGTACTTAAGTTTAAATTCCTCACTTATTTCTTTTCTATAATACTATAGTATTAATTAAATGTAGTCTCTATGCTTCAGATTAGATGTTTAGGATTTATTTAGTTTATCTCCTTCAACTTAATACTCTTTGATCAACACTAATTCCTCAATGCTGCCTCAGTCAACTACTGTTCTACTCTCCTTTTTAGTGTTTTCTACTTATTTTAAATTATCACGTGTAATCACTATTATGCAGTATTTTTCTTTCTTTGTAGGATGTTTCATACAGCCTACTCTCTTCTATCTTCCATTGTAGTATTGAAAATACCAAGACACTTGTATATGACATGATTGTCCATTTACTAATACATTAAATAATATCTAAATTTTTATCATAGCATTCCTACGGGTGTAGTAAAATTCTGCCAACAAAGCAATTTGTGAGGAAAAAGGTTCATTTCATATTTTCAAAAATTTTAAACATGTCTGTAATTGAAATGTAATTACATTACTTTCATGTTCCCTTGCCTCCACCCAGGCCCTCTCAGGCACCCTTCATGAATCCCTCTCATACACCTAACTCATAAGTTGATAGCCTCTTTTTGTGTGATTATTGCTACAAACACACACACACACACACACACACACACACACACACACACACACATATATGTATATCAAGCTGCAAGACTGTTCTTACAGTTTGTGTGTATATGGATTCAATAACTAACTATTATGCATTGAACAACAAATAATAGAACTTATCCCTGAGAGAGGAGAATTATCCTCCCAGTAGCCATTATTTTTCAATAGTTTTCTGACTAAGGATGCAACCTGTACTGTCTGATTTTGTGTGCCTACTCAACACAAGCTAGATTTATTAGAAAGGAAGGAGCCTCAGTTGAAGAAATACCTCCATGATATCTATCTCTCAAGCATTTTCTCAATTAGTGTTCAGTAGGAGAATGCCAGCATATGATGGGTGGTGCCACCTCTTGGCTGGTGGTCCTAGGTTCTATAAGAAAGCAGACAGAGCAAGCCAGGGGGAGCAAGACAGTAAGCAGCACCTTTACATGGCCTCTGTATTAGATCCTGCCTCCAAGACCCTGCTCTGTTTGAGTTCCTGTCCTAACTTCTTTTGGTGATAAAAGGCAAATTGGTAGTGTAAACCAAATAAACCCTTTCATCCCCAACTTGTTTTTTGGTCATGGTGTTTCATTGCAGTAATAGAGACCCTAACTAAGATACAAGCCAATGATTGATGTTTTCCTATTTCCACACTAACATGTTCATTAATATTGCCATTCATCTATCTAGTCTTGTTTATGCAGTCATTCCTATAAGAGACATTTCACAGGAGACTTTTGGGTATTCTAGCTCCTAAAATCTTTCTGTCCCCTCTTCAGTAATGTTCCTTGAGCCACGGATTCCAGATCTGTTATATAGATGGAATCATTATGGCTGGGCCCACATGATTGTCAATCTCTACATTGTATCCAAGTATGGTTTCTGTGATGGTCTCCATTTACCATAAAGAGAGGTTTCTTAGATATTGGGTTGTTGTAGCTGTATTTATCTGTATGAATAAAGATATGATTTACATAGTAAGAAATTATTCTGTATAGCAAAGTGGCAGTAGTGATTTATTTTGCATGGCCACTGACCTCACTTTTCCTGGCAAGCTAGCTGTTTCTGGTCAGGCATAAAGTAATGAATAGGGAGATGAAAATTTGGAGAGGATCATTTGTGTGATATAATATACATATATGATTATATTATACTTTCAAAGTCTGCTTTACTAGCTATTCTGAAGTGCTCAATTAACTGTAACTGACTTTTCTCAGGCTTGCATGCGATAAAGTATAGTTGGAATTTTCTTTGTGCCGCCAACCAGCTTCCCAATAGACTTATTATTAATTATTATTGCTCAGCCTTAGCTTAGGCTTTTCTCACTAGCTCTTTTAAGTTAATTTAACCCATTTCTATTCATCTACATTTAGCCTTAGGACGTTTTACCTTTATTTTATTCTGTCTGTCCTACTTTCCTGATTCCTCCATGTCTGGCTGACTCGCACCTGGTGTCTCCTTGGTGTCTCCCTAGCATCTCCCTGACATCTCCATGGCTTCTCATGTTTTCTTTGTTCTTCAAGCCTAAATTCTCCTCCTACTTACTCTCCCTTCCTATAAGTTCTGCCTATACCTCCTCCATCGATATTGACTGTTCAGTTTCTTATTAGACCAATCAGCTGCCTTAGGCAGGCAAGGTAAAATAGCAACATATATTACATAAATATAAAATTGCAACACATCTTTACTAGTTAAATCTTCCAGATCTTTAACAAATGCAACATATCTTTACATAGTTGAACAAATATTCTGCAACATAACTTTGCATAGTTAAACAAATATTCCATAACTTTTTCTCCTTTTTGTCTCAATAAAAAGAAAGGTTTTACCTTTAACATAGTAAGACTGTAAACAATAAGAACAATTATCAAGTAAGAATTACATTTATAATATCTAGTCCATTATCTATCCTATGTTGGTGAGTCCAAAGTTGTATACCTAATTTACTTATGCTAACATGTATTGCCAACTCCAAATTATCTTTTTCAGATCTCAAAACATTTTATTAGATAAACAATTTAAGCTTTTATGTTTCTCAACCTTATAAACTTTATCTCTTATGTAAATTTCCTTTCTGAATTTGGTAACAAGGAAACTTACAACTATTTCATCTTAAACTCCATCAGAGACCTGACATGGAGATAATATTACCTGAAGAAACAGGAAGTGCAAAGCAAGCAACTTCTAAAACTATAGAAATGACAGAGTAGCTGGCTACCTGGGCAGTAACCCAGGTTCTTTTGCAATGTTGGGGCATCTGTCTTTAGCCTCCAGGACTGGAACATCTGACAGATTTTTTAGAGAAGCAGGAATTTTGAAGGACTGCCCCACCTTATCTTCATGAAGTTCAGCATTCTTTTACCTTTGTGTCCATACTATGTGTCCAGGGTGTACAGTATACTGTCAGCAGTTGAGGCAAGGGCAGTTCCAGCCCAAATGGCTAGCCTTGCCACAATGAAGCAAACACCATATGGAAGTTATTTGATGACTATCATCCTTTTATGAAGTTTAGATTGGTGTTGCCAGGAGCAGACATGTTATGAAAAGCCTTCAGATATTAAACATCTTAAATGCCTTATTCTTTAGTTCTCTGAAGTATTTGAAAAATCACCTATCTAAAATATATCTGTTTAATTGTAGAAATATACCTAACATGACTACAAGTTTGATTGTGATAGATGACTAACTACTATCCTGCATTTTTTAGTTAACCTAAACAGGTTGTAAAAATAGCTTTCAAGGAGTAAAACATTATATTGCATGTTTAAATGAGCTGCATAGGTACAATACTTTAAAAGAGAATAGAATCACATATATGATATATCAAAAGTAAACTTAAATTTATATCAAAATACAAAAAACCATACCAATGCAAAATATCTTAGATGAATAATTGTCTCTTTATCCTATATTCCCATATCTCCACTAAATGACGACAAACTTCCATAACCCACTGAATGATCAAAAACCAACCATCCTACCTCTTGGGAATATGGGCATTGTTTTCTCTAGAATTCTCGGCATCTCCAGGGGATCCTGAAATATTGAGGTAATGGTCAAATCCTAAGAGAACTAGTTATAACATTTGTTGTCCAGTCTCTATGAAATGGGAAAGTACAAGGCTTATCTCAAGTTCTTGCTAGAATAGTCTGTGAGGCTGGACAATCTCAGTCAGCAGCCTTGAAGTTGTTCTGAATGCAGAACTCTGAGAAACTGCAACAGAGGCACTCTGAAAGACTGGATAACCTGGGCCACCCATTTTCATTGGTGTCTGGTCCTCTTGCTCTGAAAACGCACAAACTTTCAAAGGTAACATATATATCTGCATTAACACAAGTAGGGACTATGTGTTGTTCACAAGCCAGCCAAAGATGATTTTTTTTTGTTTTATGTTTGAGCAGGTAAAATAATCTGTCAACTTTATAAGTGTGTTTGGACTATACAACCAAACCTCTATCTATACCATATGAAAGGATAGAATGTAATAGTAAGTCATGAGGATTCTGTAACCAACAAGGTTTATCATGACTATTCCAGTCTCAGAGCTGTTCCCATGTCAAGGGATCAGCACATATGTCACCTGTCTTGTAGTTTTTCTAAGTTTATTTCTTTATGTTTATAGCCAAGATTTTTAGGGCATCTCCCCCAATCAAATCTGGTCCATATTAATTTTGACAAAATTTACAGTCTTTCATTTCCTGTGGAAACAAAAGCATAACCTCTCCCCCAACACAATACATTTTCTGAATTCCATTTTGAAGTTAAGACATCTCTAAAGTATCTAGCAGGGTTTAATTCAGCAATCCCATGTCTCATCAGCTGTCATTCACTCATCAGCATTCAAACAAATTCAAAGTTAACAAAGCACCATACATGTTCCAGATTCCCTGTATACTTCCATCTTTACATAGCTTGTGTTTTTATATTAGGTTATTCTTTCTATAAAGACTTTACTAAATTACATTTAAACTCTCTTTTCTTTTCCTCTGACTTTCTATACCCATTTTCTTTCTTCTTAAGCACCTATGCACACTGTAACCTACTTAAAGGCATTTTGAGTCTGGATCTGTTTTACTGTGCACCTGTAGCATTCTCTAATTGCATGAAACAAACTTTAAACTGCTAAGTGGCAGCTGGTCACTACTCCCTGTGGCTCTGGTGGTTGGCTCTGCTCCCTCTTCAGGTCTGTGAGAGCTGGACCTGGCCAGAGCTGAGATCTGCATTTAACCTAGAGCTGCATTTAACTGCCCGAGCTCTAAGAAGTTGGTGCCTGCACTGTGGCAGGCATTTTTACTTAGCTTGCAATTTCAACTTAGTGTGCTGGCTGCTCTGTGGCATAGCAGCACCTCTTTTATTTATTTATTTATTTATTTATTTATTTATTTATTTATTTATTTATTATTTATTCATTCATTCTTTCTTTATTTATTTATTTATTTAATTTGATTTATTATTACATACCAGCCACGGATCCCCTGTCCTCCCTCCTCCCGCCCCCCACCCTGCCCTTTCTCCAGCCCACCCCCCATCCCCATCTCCTCCAGGGCAAGAACTCCCCGGGGGGATTCAGCTCAACCTGGTAGATTCAGTCCAGGCAGGTCCAGGCCCCTCCTCCCTCCCAAATTGTCCCTGCATAGGCCCCAGGTTCCAAATAGCCAGCTCATGCACTAAGGACAGGTCCCAGTCCCACTGCCTGTGGGCTCCCAAACAGTTCAAGCTAATCAACTGTCTCACTTCTCCAGAGGACCTGATCCAGTTGGGGACTCCTCAGCTATTGGTTCGTAGTTCATGTGTTTCCACTAGTTTGAGTATTCGTCCCTGTAGTAGCACCTCTTAAAGGAGCTGATCTGTGTGTTTTATTTGTTTGTTTGTTTTCTGTTTTCCACTTTTTCAGACTCTATGTGAAAAATCGGGACCCATGTTAGGTATCATTTCTAGTTGGAATTTTCTTTTGCCTGCCAAGTAGCTTCAAAATAAAGACATGGAGACATTATTAATTATGAATGCTTGGCCTTAGCTTAGACTTGTCCCACTAGCTCTTTTAACATAATTTAACCTGTTTCTATGAATCTGCTTTTTGCCTCAGGGTTTTTTTTTAATCTTTCTTTCATTCTATATGTCCTATTTTCCTGCTTTCTCCATGTATGGCTGGCTGGTCTTTTTTCTTAGTTCTCTGGAGCACTATTCATGAATTCATTCTTACATCTAAAATTCAGTAAGTGAGATTTCTAAATGATCTGAGTAATCTGATTTCACATTGGACTCATAAATTCACATTCTCTTGAATCAGAGGCAGGAGAATACATTGTTTCTAAAATATGTCTTTATTGGGATTGCCCAAGATTTATTGTATGAATACTTTCAGCTATGTTACATTTCATTGCTCTTAACTATCCCTCCCACTATGATATTCAGAAGTGAGAAATACTTCTGTGTAGGTATTCTCTGATTAGTTAGTTATCCTCTCATCATTCATTACAAAGACCTTATCAACTATGTATGCATGATACTTGACTTAAGTGACTTTCAAAAATGAACACACAAAAAGAACCTTGGTTATTTAAGATATTCAAGGTATGTACAAAATTTAATTCACAAGCATAATTCATTTAAAATATATTATAAGTATAATATTAAGCCTAACTTCTTTTGCAAAGTTGATGTTGAGAAATCCTTACTTTTGATGATATTGGTTGAGCTTTATATATTTATTTTCATTGAACCATTTAACTATTGTGTAACATTGAGACTATACAATGAGAAAACTTCTTTCCCTTCGCCTATACCTACTCAGCATTCAGGTTCATTCATATGTTCAGAAATAATAAAATTTTCTGCTTTGTAATTTTTTCCATGATCATATATTTTCTTTGTTTCCTGTTTTTGTGCAGAGGCTAACTCAATCTTTTGGTTGTTGTGAATGGTTCTTCAATGAACAAGAAAAACACATTGCCGCTCTGACAGAATGATTTGAATTATTTCAGATGTAGGCTAGATGTAGAATCGGTGGATTATGTAGTAGGTCTATGTTTAGTCTTTATTTATTTTTTTTAGTTTATGAGATTTTAATTTAATTATAGCATTTCTTTCTTTCCTTTTCTCCATTCAAACCCTCCCATATGCCCTCTTCCTCTTCTCTTTAAAACTCATGGGCTCTTTTCTCATTTAATTATTGCATGAATATATGACTATGCATGTACATATATATTCCTAAATATAACTTGTTTAGGCTGTATAATGTTATTTCTATGTGTTTTCAGGGCAGACCAATTTGTACTAGACAAGCAATTGATGTGATGTTCTCTGAGGATAACCACTTCTCCTATGTCCAACTTTCCTCCATTATCTATAACTCTTTGTGTAGGATTGAAGCCCTGGGTCTTTCTCTGTTAAGTTTGTCATATTTATTGGTGTTGCTCCTGTTCAGCTCATGTTTGGACTATAGTGTCAATAAGACTGTATGGGTACAGCTTCTGATATTACTTGGAGTAACATTCTCGCATCAAACTCTCTGATTCTCTGCCTCCTTCTGTCTCCTCTCCCACAATGTTCCTTCAATCTTAGGTGCAGGAAAATTTCGTAGGCATATCTATTGGGAATGGAATATACAACTCTGTATTTTGATTATTTGTGGTTTTCTGCAGTGTGTTCTCTGTCTGTTGCAAAAAAAGAGGTTCCTTGAAGAGGGGTTAATATACTTATACTTATCTTTAGATATAAGAACAGTGATTGTTGTTAGGGATTATGCTGCCTCAGTAAATTAGTGGTTGTAGATTCTCCACCAAGAACCATGACTTTGCTAGCACTTAGTAGTTAGCTAGGTTTCTAGGTTCAGGCATGGTTTCCATTCTGTTGAATGGACTTAAGTCTAATGAGAGATCTGTGGTTACTGCCAAATGATGCATGCTACTATTGCATCCTCATTTCTTGCCTTTATGGGGAACGTCTGCATGATATTCATTAATGGTATATCAATTTATGGTCCCACTAATTAAAATACTTACAACATATATTTTGCTTTAAATAGTTATGTGTTCTATGTGTGGTGACATTCAAGCTCCCTATACAAACCCTATTTTCATTTGGGACTCAGGATATCTTCAGGTTTTCTTGTAACATTGTATATATATATATATATATATATATATATATATATATATATATATAT
>CABHPQ010001281.1:0-32690 GCA_902168405.1 Peromyscus aztecus
TGTGTGTGTGTGTGTGTGTGTGTGTGTGTGTGTGTGTGTGTGTGTGTTGGCGTTGAGGCCGGGCTAGGGAAGAGACACCGAGACACCGAGGGGGTCTGGAGCTGCTGTTTCCCCTTCTTGTCACACCTCTACCTTTTAAATTGCAAAGGTAAATTCTAAAAAGGAAAGGAAAAGCTGACCCTCTGGCTGTTTGCCTAACTGAAACAGCGCATTAAGCTTCCTGGAGATTTAAAGGGGCAAATTCAGCTGCTCAAAGAGCTGGGAGCCCTGGAGCAGGACAATCGCTATTGTCCAGTGTTTGCCTGTTGGGAGCAACCAGCTGGTTTGAGGCTGGACTTTGTTTAAAACCCACAGTGCCTCTGGGGCCGGGATGAGGACCTAGAGGGGACACTGGGAAGGGGGTAAATCTACAGGCGATTTCAGAATTGTGGCTTCCAAATCTCTATCAGGCCCCACACTAGCATCCTTAGGACTTTGGGTAGGGGCAGAGGGCTTCGTCCTTCCTCCTTTCTCCTTTCTGCTTATTTTTTTAAACAGAGGATGAAGGGTTAATGTCCCAATCCCCTCCCAGATAAGAAAGAAAAGGAAAGAAAAAGCAAGCTCAGTGACTTTCATACTTTTCCTTCAGGGGTTAACCGAGGGCTTTGTGTGTATGTCTGTGTATGTTGCTAAGGTCACCATGGCTGACCGGGCTGCTGCCGAAAGGGCCTGCAAGGACCCCAACCCCATCATTGACGGTAGGAAGGCCAACGTGAATCTGGCATACTTGGGAGCAAAACCAAGAATCATGCAGCCAGGTGAGCAGTGTCCTCCTCTCCCCCTCCCAGCTTCCCACCCACTGTGGGGAATGAGCCATTGCCATCCCCAGCCCAGAAAACACCGGCTTCCTGAAAATCTGTAGTGGTGTTTGGTAAAACTTGAGCCGTGGCTGGTTATTCCACCAAGGCATTAAAGATACATGAGCATTCTAAGTGTGCCGCTGGGTACTTGAAATGTATCTATGTGCAAAAATAGAACTTAGGGTCTAGAGAGCTTGCACCCAGAAGTTAATTCATGCATTTCATGTACGATGATATATATGTTTGTCTGCTTTCAGTTTTTACTAGCCACTTGTAGCTAAAAAGGCAAACTATGTGGGCCTTGTCGCCACCTTCTTAGTGTGGTCTAGACCAGTCACACTGTGCTCAGAGCAGGCATGACTAAGAAAGCACATGTTTTCACATACGGAATACTAGCAATCAAATACTTACACATAGTAAGTTTCACCTTGACAGGTTACAGATTATTTTTTGACTGATACTTACTTGGAGATGAGAAATAATATATTAAAATCCCTGTAGCTGTTAAGTGACAATGGGATGTACCGTATTTGTCTGTGTGAAAATACAACCTGTTATTTGCTACTGTCCTTGACGTTCATTGAGAATAATTCAGTTGACAATAGAGCAAATGTCTTCCATTCCTTGGGCAAGCAACTTTGTTGACTAAACCATGTGCTTTTCACTAAGCTTTTCCTATGGAAGTTTAGAAAGAGGTTGACACCTCCGCTCAGGGGCTCAGTTGTCAGAAAGGGAATACACAGAGAAGTACCCACTAACATTCAAAACTGTCTTTCTGAAACATCTTTTTGTGTGTGCTATTCTTAAAAGAATGATGGGGAAATTTGTTTTTGTGAAAATTTTAATACTGTAAATGTAAAATGTAAATATAAACTGTAAAATTTTTCAAAGCATTCAGAATGTTCCTAATTACAAAGACTTTTTCTCCTTCTCCCCTCCCCCCATGGGTTGCAACTATAGGAATATTTGTGAATTTAACTTCATTGTAGTTCTTGGATCTCCCTCATGAGCAGTTTTCTCTGGCCTAAATTATTTTTAAATCTTTTTTTTTATGCCTGTTAACTAAGCTTTACCCTTTTTTTAAAAGTTTTCCAATCTTAATCTATCCAACTGTTTATTTAGGGTGAATTATAACATTTATAAAACATATACACATATAAAACATATGTGAAGAACATATTCTTCTACTCTAAAGTGTCATAGGAGTGGTTCTTTTTAAATCAGGAATTGTGATTACAGTTTCTGTGTAGGAATAGTTAAGTATCTAATTGTATACAAATGGAAAACGTGTGTTTTATTGTTAGGTTTTGCCTTTGGCGTTCAACAGCTTCACCCGGCCCTTATACAAAGACCTTTCGGGTAAGTCAATTCATCAAACCCTCTACAGTTTCAACATGGCCACCATTTGTTTCCCTGTCTCTTTGTTATGAACAGACAAGGTCGACACGTCACAGAATGTTCCGGGCTATGCATATTTATATATGCTTATATATCTTTTTAATGCTGATACTATAAATATTTTTAGATGAGTCAAGTTATCTGACCAAGCATGCAGTCTCCAAACCAGCCAAATGTTGGGCTTATGATTAAACAAACCAAACCAAACCAAAGTGCCAGGTATGACTTGTGCACAAGACCCCATGTGTCCCATCACCATTCCTGCTGTCCAGCTTGACTCAATGTTATTTATCTCTTTCTAACCTGACAGGGCTCGTATACAGTTAAGCTAACTGATGAGAAGGATGCGATCATAAGAGGTGGACTAGTTCTGTTTGGAATTAAACTCTGTAACCAGTAGACTCAGACACACAAGCTCAGATGGTGATTAACCATGCATGGATGTTGGTGGTGTTGTTTTTATTTTTTCACTATAGTCCATAGCCCTCCGTGTGCTTTATTTTATTTATTACAGTAATGAAGTGGTGTTGATAGCTAAACTGTGTGCTTTGACTTAATTGAACAGAGCTGTAGTGAGTGTTTTCTTTCCTTGGGGAAGGGGCTCTTTGCCGTTTGTTTTTGGTGGTGGTGGTGAGCAGTGTTGACTTTTGACTTTGCCTTGGGAAGCAAAGGGCCTTTTTTTCCCCCTCCTGCTTTTAAGCTATTAGCCTGTGACTTCCATTTAACATTTTTGTAGTGAGTGCTAAATCGTGTGATTTCTCTCTGTAAGAATACAGATTCACTGCTTGCATGTTGTAAGTCTCTGTTTTCTGGGAACGGGCTTTCTTTTGCAATGTATGTCCACTTCCAGGTCTTCTGATAAAGGTTCAGCGGCTCTATTCAGATTTCATTAACACTCACCAGTTTGGGCTTTTCTCCCCCTTAATTTTGTTTGGTTTTTGTTTTGAGTAAGCACAGTACTAACTCCCATCTTTCAGACCTAACAGGTGAACAGCCTGCTCATCTTGGTGTTTTCTCTGGGTTGTTATTACCAGCTCCTGAGGTCCCCAGTTCCCTTGCGTTAAACATGACACAGGTGGAAAGCCACCTTTTATGGCCTGTCAGTTTATCCTGGACGTTAGGGTCTGTTTCCTCTGTCTGCCACCTGATCGATATTCTTGTTAGCTCTGATTCTCTTTTGAGTATCCAAGCTGTTGGAAGAATTGTATTGTTTTCCAGCTTAGGACCTAAACATCTCCATGCACCACCTAGAAGGCTAGAATCCGTCTTCACAGATAGATACCTACCATAAGTATTTCCCAATATAAGCTAAACTAAAGCCAAGTAGTAAGTTGACTTGAAAGAAGCAAGTTATATTTTGATGAACACTTTCTTACTACCCTCTCATTACCTTAATCTATTAGTAACTCACTCTTAGAGGTATCTACAACTTTTTAAAAAGCTATAATGAAGTATAGCTAGCTATGTATCAAAGCCCCTTCCAAGCCAACTTGGATGTGGACAACAGCGCTGAGTTAGTTGCAGCCTGCATTCCCACCTCCCTCTTTCTCTCTCCCTCTCCTTCTTCCTTCCCTCCCTCCCCTCCCTTCTCCCTCTGCTGATATTTCATTGGTGTGGACTATCAGTCTAGGTGGGAATGGAAGAAAACATACATCTGAAGGTGTGATAGTGAGCTTAGTCCTGGCCTCCCAGGAATCATTGTGAAAGAGCGTAAAACCCAATCAATGAACAGCTTTTTGTTAAGTGTACATCACCTCGTAAAAATAAGCTGTGGGTTCAGTTGTGGGCAGCAAAAAGATGGCAAAGCAGCCAAGAATTATTGATTCAAGTTTGAGAGGAATTGAGAATGGCAAGAAAACCCATGGATTGGGAGAACGAACAAGCCATGAGGAGGGAAAGTAGACTTGAACCGCATGAGGACACCGGGTGTGTCGAAAAGGTGTGACGGGATGAACTAGCCGGGAGGGTCAGCAGAGAGCATCCATGTAGAGGGACTACAGTGTATCTGAGGACCAGCTGAATAGATCTGGCCTGGCAGTGGGAGTCCTTCCAGATCCTTGAGAAAGAAAGTAACTCAAAGAAAAGAACCACCAGGGTGATATGTATTACATGGTCCTCTTAAATCAAGTGTGTTTTGATAGTAACCTTTTGTTTTTAATCTCTTCTGATATTAACTGTCTTTATGAAGAATGGTGATTGTTACAGTGTGCATAAATTGGTTGAACTTGAGATTCAAGTTGAACTTGAGATTAGAAGCAGAGAGCATTCCAGGTAGACCATGTTAGGTTTCTCTTTCTTTTTTGAGTGGTTCTCAGCACTGCCCTGAGACCAAGTCTGTAACCAGCAAATCACACCTGGTCATTCTAAACGCCATATGAATGCCATGTTCTTATCTTAGGCCTGCCTGGAAGCAAGCTTGAGAATTCTCACATTTTGACTTGTTTGAAAGGCTAGTGAGGAGACTATTAGTTTTCTGTGGTCCTTAAATGGCCCCTGGGTTACCTAAGATCTTTAAAGACATTGGCTGAAAGAACTTCTGATTTAGCACAGAGGGCAGATGTGGAGGAACTTGTGGCCTGAATGAGCATCAGCTTCTAAATGGTCTCTGTTTGAGAGGTATTTTCTCATCACAACTTGGGAACGGAGATGCTGCAGGTTTGTGAGTAGAGCCTCAAGGAGTAGTTTGCACCAAGTTAACCATGCATGGAAGCATTCATGGAGCACCTTTTCAGTGCCTGGGTGTATGTAAGAGGTGGACACCCGGTGTACTCTGTGCATAGAGCTGGTAAGAGATGTACATAGATTATGCCATTTAATTCTTGTAATAAGCCTTTGGAAAAGACACTGTTACGGTTCTTTCTTGGCAACCAACATAACAAGTGCAGACAGGTTTATTAACTCCCTCTTCCCATCACAGAACTAGTGAGTGTGTTAGAGAGATTCCCAGTTCGGTCATGGTCTGCCTCACCTTGGAAGCTCTGTCCACTGATGTTAAGCTACAGCCAGAAAAGACATAATGTCACTTTCTCATCACCTAGTAATAAAATAATTAGTTCTGGGAAGGGCCTCAGACAAAAGCAGATCAATGGGTCTCAGGAAATCTTCATGAAGAAGATAAGCTAGATCTTGGAAGGAGGGTGAGGATGGGGAACTATTTTATTAAGTATTAAGCATCTACTGTATTAACCACTGGAGGCCCCCTCACAGGGAACTTTATTTCATGCACAGCAACTCTGGGCTGGAAAACGTCAGTCTCTTTCACATAGGAACAGTGTGAGATAAAGAGAGAATGTGGACTTCCAAAGGTTCTTGTGCACTGAGGTCTAGACCTAGGGTGGATGGGGGAGGTAGAGACTGGAGGGAGGGTTGGCATCCTGGGTGTAGAATGGATGGCATGTGCCAAAGTGGGATCTGGTGATCTGTGGCATATCCAGGAAGTAGGAAGATGCCCTACTGACCTGGGTCCAAAGGTAAAAAGAAATACTGAAAAGGTGTTTTGGAGACAGATACACAAAAGGCCCAAAATGATGAGATTTAAGAGATGGTTTGGTGTGGGATTAGGAGTTAGTGACTCCTACAAGCAAATGGATGAAAGGAAGGCTTGGTCACCAGTCTACACTATAGACTGGAAGAGTTAACTGAGTGTGTTACTGCTTTGAAAGTCAGAGAGAACAGCCTGGCTGGGTGGCATATGCCTGGAATCCCAGAAGTCTGGAGGTTGAGGCAGGATTGATCATAAATTTGAAGTCAGCCTGTGCTACACAGAAGGACCTTGTCTTTAAAAAAAAGAAGGAAGGAAGGAAATCACAAAGAGAAGTCAGGGGGACCTGAAGAGATCAAGATAGAAGGAAAATGTAGCCATTTTTTCTTTAATCACCCAAGGGTTTGGAGCTGCTTGATGTAAGGATTCTATAGTGGATTAAAGAACTGATGGTTGGTAGAATTCTAGTGGGAAGGGCATTCCCAATTTGCTTTACTGAGTTCTTTAGACTATTAAAAGAACTCCCAACACACCCTTCAGCCCTCTGCTGCCTTCTCCGTGGACTGAGACATGAATCTCTCTGGGGTTCTCTGGGCTCTGAATCTCTATCATCTTTTAAAGGCCCCAGGACGTCATTTGCCTCTGGGATGTCTTCCTCACCCTTGCGAGGAAGAATGGAAGAATCTGATCTTCCAGAAAAATTACTTATGTTCTCACCAGACAGCTTTGTCCAATCAGAAGTAGTCATTAACATAAATATAGAGACAGTAATTCTCTAAGCAATCCTTTCAGTGTTTTAACACATTCTTCCCTACACACACATCCTAGGTGTAGAATGGATGGCATATGCCCCCCCTCCCTTTTTTTGGTAGAATAAACTTTCTTTGAGCTACTCTGTTATTTGAAGGTCCAAACCTCTCAACCATCACGCTGTCCTCAGAACACTGGGAGCACACCAAGGGTTAATGTCTCCCTATCAGTGAGGTTCAGACGGGCTGGCCTTTGTAGCTGATAGATGTTTTACTTTGGCCTTATAAAGACATTTTATCCGCTGGAAACCCTTGTCGCATGACAGAATCAAAAATAGCCCTCTGCAGCCTCTGCTGTCCGTCACCACATGTAAACTGGCAGGAGAGAAAGTTCTCTTAGCTGTGTCTGCACATTGTGGGCATATCAGCTCTGGGGACAGTGTTTTATATGACCACACCTGTCTCCAAGGGTGAGCCAGTCACCTGATCTGCCACAGAGTTCTGAATGCGTGCACGACCACGCGCCTAGTTTCTGACATGCAGTTAAGAACATCTCCAAGTGTCCTCAGAAACACTTGGTAACATGGTTTCTGCTGGCACTGGGAAAGAGCTACAATTCTAGTAAAATTGAATGTATTTTTATCCCGGGGAGACAGAGTTCACCACCCTCTCTGATAAATTCATCTTTTCCATGGATGTTCTTAACAAGTGCTTCCAGTAGAATTCGGAAGAGACAAAGGAAAAAAAAAAAGTCTGTGTTTTTGAAAAGCCTGAACATGATGTTTTGTGTCGAGTTCTTTAGAATTTGAAGATGGTTATTTGTGCTTGTGCTACTAATAAGTTGGTGTTGTTGACAGCCAGATAGCATGCCTGTGTTCTATTTTTAGAAAGATGGGGGGTTGTGAGGGAGATTCATTTAAAGAAAGACAAAAATAAGCCAGATATTGGAGGTAACACTTTATAAACAGGCGGTGATAAACACAAGAGCAGCAGCAGTAATGCATGTGATCTCATAAACAAACCTCTTGGGATTTATTTTTTTTAACCAACACTTTCATGAGATCCTCAGGTCTGTCCTGTATGTGAGCTGCAAATACAGCATTTAAGATGATACTTGATGTTAGTTTCATGTTCTTGGCTGTTTTCAGGGTGACCCATAACCATACAACTGAACTATACAAAATGTTAACCAGCGGGGCAGATGGAAAGCGGATAGGCTAGTAAATGAATTTCTTCTGACGTGGAGGCTGACGTAAGAGTTAGTGGGCGTGCAGAATAAGCGCTGTCTGACCATGTATATCTTTGAAGTCTCTATTAAGTTCAGAGACATTTGGTTGTATTTTCCTGTCCCTAACTTTCCATCAACCTCATCATCCCCAACCCCTTTCTGTCTGTCTTGCATAGAGACAAGCAAGCTGGCTGAGCCTCATTTGCCTGATAGTCGAACAGGTTTGATTGACTGTTGTGTCCTTATGGAAAAAAAAAAGCGTGAGCACAAGTGTGCTGCACACCTCTTTGGGAATCACTGCTGGGACTGTGAATAGCATTTTGGTAGCTTCCCACAACAGCCTCTGTGAGCCGAGTGAGCTGCACTACTGTCGTTTGAGGAGTGTGACTGCTGTGTTACCACACTTGTGAACTTTTACACTCCTGGTTTTGGGTGTTTTTGTTTTTATTTTATTTTATTTTATTTTATTTTGTCGCCTGCTTCTTTTGTAATTATGATTTTTAATCAGGGTGACTGAGGTTGCCGAGAGATTAATGTGTGCTGATCTGCCTAGCGATTTCAAATAGGGTTGCCATGATAAACATTCAGAGTCTATTCTCCCATTAACAGCCAGGCGTCACTCCCACAGAACCATGTGATCTCAACCTTCCGAGCCCTGCATTCACAGCACGGATTTTTCTATTTGTTAGCTATATCTTTCTTATATGAACCTGACAAATCCTCATGAAGCCCTGTGAAATCTTTGTTCCGTGCACAGCCCTGGCGAATTGTGGCTCACTTTCCAAACTTGGCACACCTGATACTGCATGGTTCGAAGTCATAAGCAGAAATTCTAACAAGGAGAATGCCATTCTGTCTTTGTTGATGAATTCTCTCGAGGGTGCATCAAATGGACTGCTAAAAAGTAGATATTATGGCAACCCTATGTTGATAGCAACCACTAAATTTGAGTTTGTCTCCATCTCTGAGCGAAGAGTTCCACTGGAGATGACTGTTGTCTGACTCTGTTTCTCATTTCTTAACAGGATTCCTGCCCACTACGTCTACCCGCAGGCTTTTGTGCAGCCTGGAGTGGTGATTCCCCACGTCCAGCCCACAGCAGCTGCGGCTTCCACCACGCCGTACATTGATTACACTGGAGCTGCCTACGCACAATACTCGGCAGCCGCAGCTGCAGCCGCAGCAGCCGCTGCCTATGACCAGTACCCCTATGCAGCATCCCCAGCGGCTGCAGGCTACGTGACCACTGGGGGCTACAGCTACGCTGTCCAGCAGCCGATCACCGCCGCTGCACCCGGGACAGCTGCAGCCGCGGCTGCAGCAGCTGCCGCCGCAGCAGCCTTTGGCCAGTACCAGCCTCAACAGCTGCAGACAGACCGAATGCAGTAGACCAGCCGTCTGATCCAAGTCAAAGGGTTTCTCTTTCCCTCCCAGTTTCCCAGTTTTTAGTAGAGAATGTTAACGTTGACTTAATAGCTTTAAAGGGGGAAAGCAAAGCTATTGTGAATCAGATGCATTACCTTTCTTCATGCTCCGAGTAGTGCTGCAGATGAAGAGGGGAGGATGGGAGGGCGAGAAGCAGTTTTTGAAGTCAATCCCAAAGAGCCTGAGTTACACAGAATAGCCACTAGGACATGATTGGCAGGGGTGTCACTGGGACTTCACTTTTGTATCGGGATTTTTATTTTTTGCTCTTTTTATAGTATCAGGGAAGCAAACTGCCTTTTCCAAGTTAGAAAATGCTATGTGAATCTAGTTGAACCAGGGAATATGGAGTGAGCAATATGTAGCTTGAATTATGTGTAAACGTAGATTTTTAAAGACAAACAAAATGGCAACAGCACTGGCTGTCCTTTGTTGCAGTCCCCCACGGCCTGCAGAACTCTGTTGAGGCAGGAGGTAGTGTTTGCGTTATCTCAAAAATGGGCATCGAACAATCAGTTTAGAAGTATGGCGGCGGCGGGTACAGTGGTAGGCAGGTACCAAAGCTATTTTCTCATCTGTCCTGTGGACTCGTGGGATCGTGGAGCAATTGATACTATACCAGCCACTCAGACAATCAATGGCACACACAGTTCTGGAAAGAGACCATCACTTGTACTTGTAGGAGGAGCTTGTCACATTCTGATCCCTCTCCCCACCCTGTTTCACTTGGGGATACTTTCATCTGCTGGTCAGGCTTCCACCACCACCACTTTTCTATTTATTGTAGGGACTGGGGGTTAGGGTAAAGGCAGGCAAAGTTTGCGGATGCTCAACCTTTCGGGACTGTCTGGAGGGCCTTTATTTTCTTCCCCTGTTTTAAATAATTCTACACTTTTAGTATCTATTTCAGAGTCCTATTTAAAACTATTTATTAGTGACTACAGTACCTAAGACAGCAAGGTTCTTGACATTACAATTCTTTGATGGTTGATGATCATGTACTTTATAATGTGCCTTAATAATAATCCTATTTAAGATATTTATTTTTACGTTTTACTCTGCTGCACTCTAAAGGAAGGAACTTTAGACGTGACACTGTAAGATTATGTATTCATCTCATGGCATAAGTTATTTAGTAGGTCTAGATGTAGCATATTAAATATTAACCTATTCAACTCAAGATGTTGGCTTGGATTTCTTTAAATTCATATGTGCACTGTTCAAGAGGGGTACTCTTACCTGAACACATTTGAGTTTATTTTAGTCTTGAGATTTTCTTTTTTCAAACAAGCTCCATTGCTGGTTCTGTGCTTCCTCCTCTTGATTGTTTAACCCCTGCAGATCTCATCTATCGGGAACTCATGGCTTCCCCACTTTCCTGGTGAAGTGTACGTAGTTTTAAAATACCGCTTTATATTTTCCTTCTGAAAGTGCGATACTTGCAATTTTTACTCTTAAACTAAATTGAATACTATTTTACACTGTATTGGACTTTTATACTTGAAGAACTTCATACAAGGGACAACAGGTTAGCATTTTTATGGACTTTCTCCATTGTCACTGGATTTAAGTATTCCCATATCAGACAGTGGTATGCAATGGAGACGTGGCTCTCCTGTACAGATTATTTATTTGTTGTGTATATCGCTTTATAACATTTCAGATCTTCTAATCTATTCACTTGTATTAAATATAATTTTTAAAAACTGCTGTTGCATTGGTTATTTCTAGTTGTGCAGGAAAAAGGAATGGTTCTCTTTCTAGTTAGTTTTCACATTTTGAGAGAGGCTGGCTATGAATACTCGATGTAGCCAAGGATAATCTTGAACTTTTGATCTTCTCCTCCTGAGTGCTGGCAGTACAGGCTAGTGCTTCTCAAATTTGGGGCAAGCACTCTACCAACTGAGCTACATTCCCAGCCCCCAGCCCCCCTCCCCCTTTTTAAAATTAGTTTGATTAACCATGCATGCCTCATGGAAAACATTTTTGGGAACATAAACATCTTTCTGGGAACATTAAAATCTCTTGGAGGTCCTACTTTTTGACCTTCAAATTAAATTTCACTAAATATCCGCCTTATGTGTAGTGAATAGACCATCCCCCTAAACTGAATCCTAAAGGACCCGTGGTATCAATGAAAACTGGTGATGGCTGGGAAGGAAGATGGGGGTGTCACCAGTCCCAACCTGGGTCAGGACAGTGACGTGGGTTGTCTTTACGTATGCTGTGATGTGCGTTCCTCCCGTTGGTTACAGTGCTGGATTCAGATAAACTAAGGGCTGAGGCTAGCCTCAAAATTTTCTAGAAATGCCAACAGATCCAAATGCCCTTGCTTATTTGTCTGTTGTGCTAAAATTGAACCTCGGGCTTCACATTGCCTAAGCAAGTGCTCTACCACCGAACTACATTCCAATCCCCCTTTTGACTTTTGACAGGACTGCATGTATACCAGGCTGACCTCGAACTTGCTGTGTGACAGAAAATGACCTTGAACTTGTGATCTTCTGTCTTCAACTCCTGAGTGTTGTGATTCCAGGCGTGCACCATCACAGTTGATATAGGTGGTCCTGGGGTTTGAATCCAACCGAAGTCCATCCCCAGTCTCAGCTTTTAATTTTCCAGACAAGGTCTCATCAAATGGCCCTGGTTAGCCTTGAACTCACTCTCTAGAGTAGCTTTAACTTGAGATCTTCCCACCTTAGTCTCCCTACAGGCCTAGACCACCAGATTACTTTTAGTAACTCCATTTTTGGTGATATTTTCAGACTTCTTATATAGCTGATTGGAACAAAAATGCCAACCTAAGAGTCATGAAAGTATCATATAGAAGCCCCTCGATGCATAGCCAAAAATGGAGGGCGTGAATTCATGAGAGCAATTGCTGCAATGTGCTGTAGTGATGGCTAACCAAATGGAAAGTCCCCAGTGGGGAGGTTTTACTTTTTAACAGCAATGCGGTAATACCTCGTAAGGTGTGCATTAGAAAGTCAAATAAGCAGTATGTGTTAAAATGTCAAGGGAGTGGCTATATTGGTTATCTTAAAGAGTAGATGTTGCTTTCATTTTACTGCGCATAGTTTGTGAACTCTTGGTCCTCATGACCCCCAGATCCGTGGTGTGTCTTGAACCCTGTTAGCTTTCAGTAGTTAGAGGCAACAGAAATGTACAAGCAGGGCCATCCTGCCTTTAACCATCCTCCCATGCGGAACCATTGCGGGGTCAGACTTCAATCGCCTTTCATTTCCAAGGCAATGTAGACAGCAGTTTATCCCCAGTGGGAGGTGGAAATGAACCTTGAGCCATGATCAACAACCAGGAGAATCATGTCTGAGCTGCTTAATGCACTAGTGACCATTTTAATTTTTCAGACTTATGAAAGGTCACTTTGGTCCTCAACAAGTCATCTATCGCTGAATTTGAAGCAATGTTTGATTTATTGATTAAAAATAGGTCAGACAGTTCCAGGGAAAGCATATTAAAAATAGCCAGACTCAGGAAAGGCAAAAGTCCACCTATTCTAGCTAGCCTGTACATTTCCTTAGAATATTTCCTGATGTATAGTAATAGAGAGAAAGATCAGCACTTTGTAACACTAATGCATACATTTCTAAATGAAATGAAAAAATTAATATCTAATAAAGAGGAAAAAGGTATCATGATACAACATCTACAACAGGTATTTGAGAGGACAGTGTGTCTGAGATCCAAGGTGCGGAATGAGTCCTCTACTCAGTATGAGTGTCTCTGCTTAATGGTGGAGTGATACACTGGGCAGTGAGTGAATGATACCCACCATAGTCCCCCCCTCATGCCATGCTGATTAAATGACGAAAGCTATGGCTTGCCTCTTCCACAACTTAAGTTGAGGTTCCATTCTCTTTGTGAGATGTTGAGAGGTTGAGTCCAGAGGTGACTGTCCAGAGAATAAGGCTGTGAATCCACCAACAGAGCTGTCGATTCATGGATTTGTGGATTGGTGGCCTGATGTCTTCTCTCCAAGTGGGTCTACTAGAAAAGCCATTTTGCTTAAAAGTCTTTTGTGAACTCCCTTTCTCTGACCACATGACACCCTGCAGTGCCTTAAGGATGCCCCCAAGAAAGCCATCACCATATGGGCATGCTCTGTGTTAGACCAGAACCGTGAGCCAAAACAAACCTCATTTCTTTATAACATACCAAATGTGTGGTATTGTGTTACTGGCAAGAGAAAATGGACTAATGTGGTGGACTAAGGATAAGAAATCATTTTAGAAATGTTAAAGTATGGGGCAAGTGAAAATTAGCCTGAGACAATGTAGTTGGGGATTTTGTTGTTGTTGATATGTATTTTTTGTTTGTTGTGTTTTTGAGACAGGGTCTCCTGTAGCTCAGATTGGCTATGAACTCACTGTGTAGCCAACAATGATCACAAATTGTTGATCCTCCTGCCTCCACCTCCTGAGTGTTGAGCTTTCATCTGTGCACCACCACATCTGATTTTGTCCAGTACTGGAGATGGAACCCGGGGCTCTGTGCATGTTAGACAAGTGCTCTACCAACTGAGCAACATCCCCAGCCCTCATGAGGAGATGCTAAAATATTAATTCGGTTAACTGGCTTCAATCATCTCATTAAATGACCCTTCTCAAGAAGACAAAAATTGTGTTTCATGATGTGATCTCCATTTCATCCCAGTCTAATAATAACCAAGTAATCAAACAGCCAAATTGGACAATAACAACAACTCAAAAGTAACAGTGAAAGAGAGAGAGTTTACCAGCTAGGGGAAGGGGGAGCAGAAGCAAAGATCACAGAGCACATTCCTCTCGCAGAGGCTCTATATTTAGTCCCTTCCTCACTCCTGTCAAATGTTCTTAATTCCTCTGGAGTCTTAAAAGCATTCATTAAGACGACAACCCGAAGCTCGGAAGGGGCAGAGGTGAAGACGAACAAGAAATAAATAAATAAATGCTTTTTCATGCTTACTTTTGTCCTCGCTTCTCCTTCAAGAGTTCCAGACTGTTTCCATGGAGATTCTAACTTTGTTTTTGCTTAAGCACTTTGTAGAAAAGAGATTCATTTTGGGGTTTGGTTCTGAGTGGGATTTTAGTTCAGTAGTGATTTTTGCTGAAGTCACTTGCATGACAAGCTCTTGAAAGGTTCTGGTATTTTTAATTGGCATAATAATTGTACATATTTATGGGGTAAATACGATGTTTTGTTGCATGTGTATATAGTGTCATAATCGAATCAGGGTAATGAGCCTATCTACAATCTCAAAATAATTATCATTTGTTGTGGTGAGAATATCTCTCAGGCTATTTTGAATATGCATCAGTTGAATAGCTTAGGCTATTTTGCAATAGACATTATTGTTAACTTGAATCACCTCGCTGTGTGTAGAACGCGAGAATTCATTCTTCCTATGTAACTTGTATTTATTTGTCCAGCCTCTCTCCATCCTGTCCCCTGGCTAACCGGCAGAATCTTTCACAGCCAACATTCTTCACTCCATTTCTGTAACATCAGTTGAAATCCCATGTGTGGATGAGACCACATCTTATTTGTTCTTTTATGCCTACATTACTTTATTTAACATCCTTCTGGGTGTTGCATATGGCAGGGCTTCACTCATCAGTAAGGCTGACAGTATTTAGATAAACACATATGGGCATCACATTCATATACATGTCTGTACATGATGATTGAGTTGACTTGAATGGATGTCACTTCCTGGCTGTCTTGCGCAGTGCTGTTATAATCAAAAAATGTAAGACTGACACTCAAGTTTTATTTGACATATGAAGTAATGGCTTGATCATTCAGTAGTTCTCACTTTAACTTTGTGAGGAACCTCCACCCAGTTGACCACAGTATCTATGATAATTCACACCCCCACCAACCACAGTATTTAAGAGTTCCCTTTTTTCAGAGATCCACCTGCCTCTGCCTCCCAAGTGCTGGGATTAAAGGCCTGTGCCACCATAAACCTTTAATCAGAGGCAGAGGCAGGCAGATCTCTGAATTTGAGGCCAGCCTGGTCTACAGAGTGAGTTCCAAAGAAACCCTGTCTCAAGAAACAAAACAAAACAAAAACAAAAACAAAAAACCCAAAACCTAGGGTCTTAGGCATGCTGGGCAAGTACTTTATCCTTCAAATATATTCCTAGCCTCCTTTTTTTTCTCTTTTGATGATAGCCATTCTTAACTGAGAGGAGGTGACATGTCACTGTGGTTCTGATTTGCATCTTCTTGATAATCGTTGATGTTGAGTTTTTTCCATAGAACTACTGAAAATTCCATGTTTACAAATTATAATAATAGCTATTATTAGTGTGTGTGTGTGTGTGCGCGCGCGCGCGCGTGCGTGCGTGCGTGCGTGCGTGTGTGTGTGTGTGTGTGTGTGTGTGTGTGTGTGTGTGTGTAGGCTCCTGTGCCATGGTTCATATATGGAAATCAGAGGACTGCTTTGTGGAATAGGTTCTCTCCTTCTACCTTACATGTGGTTCAGGGATTGAACTTAGGTCTACACTATATATCTAAGTCAATACCTGCTATGCCGTCTCACCAGCCCCAAATTTCAAGGTTCCTTTGAAGTCACAAGAAGAAACAAAGAAGACCATTCATATGCAGTCTTTGATGCATATACAGACTTGGGTATTTTTAGATAAGAAAAATGGTAGGATTTAATATAAAGTCATTATGTTCAATGCACAGACTTTGACCCCTCTTAACCAAAAATATCCTCAGAGATGTCCCTCCTCTCTCCTGTCACTTGCCTCCTGGAAGACAAATGTCATTGCCTTTTTATAGCCAACATGTCCCACTAAGCTACTAATATGCTTTAGGTGGACTGGAGCGTACATATCATTTACTTTTCTGCCGACGGAAGAGATAATTCCAATTAAACTATAGCATGGACTGGATACAAATCCTGATTTCTTTTCATTTAATTACCCAAATAGTGTGTCCACAGAATGGCACATATCTGAAACTGACTTCCAAAAGGAATTTTTTAAATACAAAAGCATAGTCTGCCCAATAGAATCACGTACCTTAGTTCTGACTATATAGTACTCATCTGTCCATCAGTCAGTCCCATCCAGAGATAGACTTGTTCACTTTTTAAGTGCCCTGGCTCTGCCACCTGTCCCTGCAGAAGCCTCGGGTGAGGCAGAAGAGACACAGAATGCTGCTTGAAGAATCTTAGGGTGTGTACACGTCTTCCCTTCTGCATTCGCTCATGGGAATTTTGATTTCAATTTTTTAGATTTATTTTATGTATATGAATGTTTGCCTGCATGTATATATATGCACAACATTCATGCCTGGTGCCCAGGGAAGTCGGAAGATCCCCCCCTGGAACAGGAGTTACTGATGGTAGTGAGATACCACATAGGTGCTGGGAATCAACCCAGGTCTCTACAAGAGTAACCAGTGCTCTAAGCTGCTGAGCCCTAATTTACCTGTGCTTTAAAATTAGAGGAAAGGATACAAAGAAAATACTGGAGACTGGGGACTCTCGGTGGGTAGAGAGCTTTCCTGGAGTGCATGAGGCCCTGGGTTTAATTCTCAGCACTGAATAAGCCAGGAATGACAGTGAGCTGGCATAGAAACAGTAGGGTCTGAAATTCAAGGTCATCCTTGATTAAATAGCAAGTTCCAGGCCCATCTGGGATACATGAGACCCAGTCTTTAAAGATAAAGTAAAATAATGAAAGAGGAGGTAACTAGGGTTAGAGGCATCTCCTAAAAATCAGTGGAGGGGCTGAAATGACGTGTGAGTTATGTGGGTTGGACAATGTGAGCTGAGGGATGCCACTGGGGTGCTGTGTAGGGAAGAGAACTGGTCATTCCTCGAGGGGCAAGATCCTTAACCTGAAAGCAGCCAATGGCATCATTACAGCATAGCATCTAGACACACGGTTTCCTTCTGAGTCTTAATTAAAGACATTTTGGAGGAAAGCTGCTATTTTAAATTTGTTATATATTTTCTTCCTTGTTATTTTGGGTATGGCGTGTGGGAACAAATGTGTGTGCATACATGTGTGCATGCCTGTGCAGAGGCCAGAGGACAACAGGTGTTGCCTCAGGGGCAACAGAGGAATACAGGGTAACAGTATGATGTCATCAGCTGCTTAAATCTGCTGGATCATTGTGATCAGCCCCTGACATTATTAAAAGATATCAGAAGTGTCTTGGAGCCCACCCAAGGCAGGCTTATCCTTGCCTTGGTTTTGCCCTTTCATCCCTATGTGGAAAACATGGTACGTGTGCAACAGAGAAAAGTTATGTGAATCACTTCAGTCTGTCTTTGTTCAGAGTTATCTTGATTAAGGAACACAGATCTTCCTAAACAATAGCACTGAGAAATCTGGCTGATTATTTGTCCAACTCTATCATTCTTTGTATCATCTGTTTTTAGCCTGTTTATGTCTAGAATATCTCTCAACGGGTTGCTAGGAAGAGGCTCCATGTTTGTGTTTTCACCAGATCAGTTTCAGAGGCTGCTTAAAATTAATCCGGACTGGAAAACTCATAGACTTCTTAACTTAGGTGCTGGAGATGGAGAAGTCACAAAATTCACGAGCCCTCATTTTGAAGAAATTTATGCCACTGAGCTTTCTGAAACGATGACCTGGCAGCTCAGAAGAAGAAATACAGAGTGCTTGGTATAAATGAATGGCAGAATCTCTCACTGGCCTGGAACTCACCAAGTAAGCTGGACTGGCTGGCTAGCTAGAACCAGCCATTCTCCTGAGTTCACCTCCTCAGCACTGAGAGTACAATTTAAGCCGCCACATCTAGCTTACGTCATGTAAAGTTTACAAAAAGTTGTCAAAGTAAAAGGCTTCTAAACACCAAACTCTGAAAACTTAATGCAAACTCAAATGCCTAACGAACCCGAGGTGTCTCTGGCCGAGCTCCTCCTTGTATCACGTGGTACCACCCTGGTCTGGGTCCCTTTGCTTCTCACTGCACACACTGTGCACACACCACCAGCAGACGTTGCTGAAATCCCTCAGCTGCACACTGTCTGTGGCATGAACGCCGATGTTTTTACTGCATGTGCAAAGCTTTTTGCTCTTCTAGGAACAGAATGGCATAATTGTGGGAATCAAAGCCGGTCAGTGTTTTCCTGTTCCCATTTCTTACACGTAAGTATCAAATTAGTACATCTTTGGGTTGTATTGGGCTTGAATGTTTGACCTTAAAATTTTCTATTTGAGCCAGGCAGTGGTGGCGCACGCCTTTAATCCCAGCACTCAGGGGGCAGAGCCAGGAGGATCTCTGTGAGTTCGAGGCCAGCCTGGTCTACAGAGTGAGTTCCAGGAAAAGGCACAAAGTTACACAGAGAAACCCTGTCTCGAAAAACCAAAAAAAAAAAATTCTATTTGAAAGCAGGACGTGGTGATGCATATCTTTTTTTTTTTTACATTCTCACTGATATTCGTTTTTTTATTTTTATTTTTTTAATTTTATAATTAATTTAATTTTACATATCAGCCACGGATTCCCCTGTCCTTCCTCCTCCCGCACCCCCCTGCCCTCCCCCCCAATCCACCCCCCATTCCCACCTCCTCCAGGGCAAGGGCTCCCCTGGGGATTCAGCTCAGTCTGGTAGATTCAGTCAGGCAGGTCCAGTCCCCTCCTCCCTTCACCTAGGCTGAGCAAAGTGTCCCAGCATAGGCCCCAGGCTCTAAAAAGATGTCTCATGCACTAAGGACAGGTCCCGGTCCCACTGCCTGGGGCCCTCCCGAACAGTTCAAGCTAATCAACTGTCTCACTTATCCAGAGGGCCTGGTCCAGTTCCATGGGGGCTCCTCAGCTATCGGTTCACAGTTCATGTGTTTCCACTAGTTTGGCTATTTGTCCCTGTGCTTTTTCCAATCATGGTCTTGATATCTCTTGCTCATATAATCCCTCCTCTCTCTCACCGATTGGACTCCCAGAGCTCCACCTGGGGCCTGGCCGTGGATCTCTGCATCTGCTTCCATCAATTATTGGGTGAGAGTTCTATCATGACAGTTAGGGTGTTCGACCATCCGATCACCAGAGTAGGTCGGTTCAGGCTTTCTCTCAACCATTGCCAGTAGTCTACTGTGGAGGTATCTTTGTTGATTTTTGGGGACCTCTCTAGCATTTTGCTTCTTCCTGTTCCCATGGGGTCTTCATTTATCATGGTATCTCTTTCCTTGTTCTCCCTCTCTGTTCTTGATCCAGCTGGGGTCTCCCCTCCCCTAAGCTCTCTTTCCCCCGACCCTTGCCCTTCATTACCCCCCTCATGTCCAGTTTGCTCATGTAGATCTCAGAACTCAGGGGGCAGAGGCAGGAGAATCTCTGTGATTCTGAGGCAGACTGGTCTACATAGTGAGTTCCAGGCCAGTCAGAGTTACATAGAGAGACTCTGTTAAGAAAAGAAAATAAGAAGAGAGAAGAGAGGAAAGAAAATGCCACTTGCCAACAAAGAGGCCCTGTCTTCAACTAGTAATGTCCAACACCCAAGGTTTTTCTCTGACTTCCACACAAGCATAGTGGTAAACATGAGCCTGCATCCACAGACATGAACACACACACACACACACACACACACACACACACACACACACACACACTGTTTGAATTGCTGACTTAAATTTCATTAAAATTAAGTGAGTTTTGACCTGGGGTTAAGACAGGATTTCCAACAATTTCTGGAATAACTTTAAATATACTTCTACCATTGTGTGTTATGTATTTATCAGAAGCAAAGTTCTCAGCATGGACAATCATGAAATCAGAGTATCAATCAACTCCAGGAAGCATTAAAGGTGCTCTGAGTCCTGCAGCATAGAACATTCAACAATATTCAATTGTTATATCAAAATAAACAAATACCCATCTCATTAGTGGACAAATTTTGCTTTCATTTTTCATAAATGGTAGATACATACATGCGCGCGCGCGCACACACACACACACACACACACACACACACACACACAAATATACCAAAGAATTGTTTCATAACAAACCTCTTTGTGATTTCCTGTCAGTAAATGTGTGAGCTGTGTACCAGCTTTGCACACCTATTTACCTAAGGTTAGGTAAAGTTTTCTCAGACAAAAAGAGGCTGAAAGAATAAAATGTTATGAATTCTGCAATAGATTTCCTGAACTTCTTCCTGCCTAAGATTTTGTGCTCCTGGACCTGCATTTCTCCTTTTGTTGTCTAAGGTGCATGCATGCACACATGCACATCCTCTGACTGTCACCATTGACTAAGGTGCATGCATGCACACATGCACATCCTCTGACTGTCACCATTGTCTAAGGTGCATGCATGCACACATGCACATCCTCTGACTGTTGCCATTGTTAAGGTGCATGCATGCACACATGCACATCCTCTGACTGTCGCCATTGACAAGGTGCATGCATGCACACATGCACATCCTCTGACTGTCACCATTGACTAAGGTGCATGCATGCACACATGCACATCCTCTGACTGTCACCATTGACTAAGGTGCATGCATGCACACATATGCACATCCTCTGACTGCCGCCATTGTCTAAGGTGCATGCGTGCACACATGCACATCCTCTGACTGTTGTCATTGTCTAAGGTGCATGCGTGCACACATGCACATTCTCTGACTGTCGTCATTGCACTCTTTATATGAACTGGGCTTTTTTAGACTCCACATGTGAGTGAGATCAGGAGATATGTCCCTGTCTCTGTCTGGTTTTTGAGTTCAGGCATGTCTTCTACAGTCATCAGGCTGTCAAAAAGGACAGGACTCCTTCCTAAAGGCTGACTCGCATTCCTCTCTGTATGTACGCCACATTTTGTCTGTTCGTTTGCTGATGACACCTAGATAGATTACAGATCTTTGCTAGTACGGATCGTACTCCAATAAACACAGTATGCAAATGTCTCTTCAAAATACTGCCTTCACTTCCTTTGGCTGTATACCCAAAAGTGGGATTTCTGGATCATATGATAACCCTATATTTAGTTAACTGAGCTCTTGAGCTATGTTTGCAAAGGTTTAGACATTTAGAAAATAAATAAATAAATACATTTATTTTAATCTAAAGCTTTTAGAAACAGCCAGTTATGGCATACAAATGTGTACCTGCACACACACACACACACACACACACACACACACACACACACACATGCTCAAGTGCATTGAGAACACACATGCATGCAAAAATAAAATAAGCCGTTTGTGGCTAAGAGACTCAGGCTCCTAGTATCTGTGTTTGTACACTCTGTGTCTCTGTCTCAATAGTGTCCTGTTGTTGACCGGGCCGTGGAGAAATCATGGAAACTTTGTGAGGAACAGACCTGCACCTGCTACCCATTCACTATGTCTGGGGTTCTTGTGTTTCGTTCTCATAATAACAACTGGAAACTAAGTCTGTCCCATTACTCAGTCAAAGAAGAGTTCAAAATCAGCAGTGAGCAGCCTTCCCAAAATTATCAAGTCAAGATGGCTCAGAACCCAGATTTCAATATGGTGTGTACTGCGGTTTAGATCTACACTTGTCCCCAAAGGCCATGTGCTTGGTGGGCAGCTGATGGGCTTTGAGGAAGTGATTCCTCATGAGGACTCTGACTAGATCAATCAATGCACTAATTCACTGATTGTTTCACAACTAATGGACAATTGGGAAGTAGTAAAACAATACAGGATAGCGCCTAGTCAAAGGGCGTGGGCCTCTGTGGGTGTGCCCTTCAGATCACGGCAAATCTTGCCTTTGCCCTAACCATTTCCTGTATTGCTCTCTCAGCTTCCTGGTTGCTGTGAGGTCAGCAATCTCCTCCATCACATATCCCCAACACCCCGATGCTCTGCCCTGTCTGTGGTCCTGAGCAATGGAACCCAACCATGGACCGAAATACCTGGAGCTAGGAGACTAAGCAAATCTCTCTTCCTCTAAATTGTTTTTCTCTGGTGTCTGTCACAACAATGGGGGAAGAGTTAATACAGGGCGGCTGACACTAATGCTGTTGCACACCAGCTCATATGCTAGGTCCCATCTCTCTTTCTAAGAAGCCCCACAATCTTCTTGTGTGGTTCCTCAGAACTACCAGTGAACTTCTACCTCCTACCCCAATCCAGCAACCACAGGCAAAATGGAGAGAAATTCCCTCCATGGATTTGAAACGTAGGAGGAGATAGAGACAGAAGATTTCACAAGTTAGTAAGAGGCCTTCAGCATTGCTCAAATGAATTGGCCTCATTCACAACTGCACACTGATTTTGTAGACTTTTAATTGTATGTTTGGTTCCTGTTTCTAATTTGAGGAGCGTATTTTTTAATAAAAAAACTTTTAATGTACATATCACATCTTCATCAATAATAATTTATAACATTCCATGTGCTCCATCTTTTCTCACGACTGACAATGTTTATCCAGTATCTAGCAGAATGATATCATTCATTGGGAAAGTGTGAGAGGGTGAATGTGAAGGAGAGGAAGGGTCTGAAGTCCCAGGAGGATTCAGAGGGAAACTGGGGGTGTGAGGAGCTGTGAGCATGACCTCTCTCTCCTAGACACTGCCTTGAGGTTTTCTCTGATCCTTTGGCAACTGATCTACATCACATGTGTATGTCGTAGAGGAGATGTTGGCTGTAACTGATGTCGAGTTGAGTACCGTTTTACCACTGATCCTTCCTTTTACTTGAAGTATCTAGATTTGGACTACTACATACTGAGTGTTCATGTGTGTCAGACACTGAATATACTAAGGGTATTAAACAGCACAGCAGGTTCCCCATGTCACCTTCATTTTAGAGGATGGTTAATGTGATTTGCCCCAAGTCACAACTAAAGACGGTAGAGCCACCGAGAATGACAGCCCAGATGTGAGTGACAGCTAATGCTGGATTGTCTTGGCAAGCTTTTCTTGGGTCTGTAGGAACTGTGTCAGAAATTCTATGGAGAGCTTGATAAATGAGCTTTCAGTACTGGGTTTGAAACTAAATTTGAGGAGCCCAAGGCAAGTTCTATACATGATTAAAAAACTTAATAAAAACTGTGGAACATTATATTTTTCTTTAGTTTTGTTGGCAACGTCTGTTTCCTGACAGTACTATTTATTTCAATAACTATTCAGTCACGATGACCTCAATCTGCTGCAAATTTGGGGAAATAGACCATCACTGTGATTAATGACGAGAGGTGTCTGTCAAGTGGTAGATTATAGTAAAAGTAAAATAAAAATAAATACAAGTCAGGCTGGGGAGCCAGCTCAGTCCTCAGAGTCTACAGAGGCATGGTCTCCTGTGCTTGCACTCCCAGCATTAGAGCAGTGGAGACAGGAGCATCTCTGGGACTTGATGCGTAGCAGCCTGCCTAGCCTAAGAGATGAGCCCTAGACCAACAGAAGACCCTGTCTCAAAAAATCCAGGTGGATGGGACCTGAAGAATGACATCCAAGCTTGTCTCTTGGCCTTCACATATGCAGGCACATACATGCACATGCATTCATACACATGTACCTGCACAAGAACACAAAGATAAAAACGGATACAGGTCAAACTGAATATGAGTTTATGCCAAAGGCTGTAAAACAGGGAAAGCTTTAAGTGAAGACCTCCAATGTTGATAATGACATTTGATTTCAATGCAGAACAGAGTAGCCAAGCCATGTCAAGGCGCGGATCATTCAGAACACATCTGTTGCAGTTAAAATGGAGTGATGTAGGAAGGACACATCTGTTGCAGTGAAATGGGGTGATGTAGGAAGGAAAGCCATTGGAAGAACTAAGAGAGTTTGTGGAGCAGACCGACGCAGTTCCCCCAGCACACAAGTTGCACTGCATTCCAGCCGCATCAGGAGTCTTGATCGCTCACGCTCTTACAACAGTTGTTTTTCTCATCCCCTTTGGCACTTTTCTTCAGCTAGCACACAGCTGCTTATCTCACCAGCAGCCTCTCCCTGGCGACTGCTGTCCCCTCAGCTGCTGGGGGCCATGTCCTTTAAATCTCCCAACTGTCTTCATTACCTCTCAGCCCTAGCTTCTTTTATCTGCAGGGTTTTTCTTAATCTTTCCCAGCTGTCACTTTGGGCACAATGGCTGTCTCTGGGATCTCTCAGAGTGAAGTGTTTTCAGCCGGGAGACGGAGGGAAGGCTCAGAGCCACTCCAGCGATACATTTTCCAAATGAGCCTTGAAACTACCAAGAAAAAAGAATGCCAACTTAGGAGCAACCTATGCTCCATGAATCCACCCAGGTTTTTCTACAATGCTGAGATCCCTACCAGAGGCTCAAAGAAATGTGGTGTGGCCCAGGGCATTGTCTAGAATAAGACATGGCTGCCCTTAGGCATACAGGTCGTGGCTGAGCTGGGCTAAGTTTCTGCACCACTCCCTCAGCACCAAACAGGGCTGACCAGACTCTCCACTGGATCCAGAAACCAAAATTCTGGAAACCAGAGAGAAATGTCACATTGGAGTCTATGTTCTGACAAGAAAATTTGTTGCCAACTACTTCTCGATAACTTGAACCTTCTTCATTCAATGTGATAGTCATCCTTCCGGGTAGAGGGTTCCCAGGTTTTCTTGATATGCTGAGTTCTGAATGAGATAATTTTTTTTTGGTATGAAGTTATTACTGAGGGAGGTTGCAAGCTTGCAAATGAAGACTTAAGGCCTCCTTCAAGCAGAGGACAGCTCTCGGGTGCAGCAGAGAGGGACAGCTCTCGGTTGCATACTGTTAAGCGACAGCTAGACTTTGGCTTGACAGTGGTCACTCCTTAGTTACCACCTAAGGAAATGCCCAAAGACAAATTAAATAGGGCGGTGCATACCTGCAGCTCTAATCACTGGGAAGCTGAGGCAGGGTCATCATGAGTTTGAGGTCAGCCTAGGTTACATGGCCAGACCCTGTCTCAGAAATTGAAAAAAAAATGGAAAGATAAGGGAGGCTTAAAGATAGCAGGTGTCTAATGCTGAGTTTGGCCAATACTGCTTTCTCCTAAATTAACAGAAGAAATTTAAGTAAATTTATCAAAATACCTATGCATTAATAGCATGCTATTAAGATAATCATGACTTCAGCTGCACAAAAGTAGTTCCCCACAATATAAAGAGAAGTAAATGGATTTTTTTTTGCATGTTTAATTCATTCTAGCCCTGGAATGGGGATATCAACACAGTAAGGCCTATCCAAGATGACAGTCTCGTTGCTGTCGTTTACTATTGTTCTCTTTCTCTTCTGTTTGTGAAACTAACAGATTTATTGTGACCGTCAGGAGGCTACATCACCAAAAAGTCTCCCACATAACTTATGGAAGCTATATCACCAAAGAGTCCTCCAGCCAGGAACTGTTTATTCATCCTACAACCCCTGGGAGAGGCCTGGTGAGTCTCCCCTCCACTTAGCAATCTTCTTAATCTGAACTAATCACCACATCTGATGTGTTCTGTCTAAATCTGCATTGATTAAGGTCTGCCAGAAAGAATACTTGGGCTGACACACATATGTACATACACACCCTACACACACACACACACACACACACACACACACACAAACTGGGAAGGACCCTCAACCTCAGTGGTGTAAAAAGAAGTATGGCAGGGTCATGTGCTTGCTGCCTGTGGGTCACAGGCTCAGAGAGGACTCGGTGGAACAGTGCCTCTCTCTTCTTCAGCATTGGCTCTGCCATCAGGAGGGATGATTGGGATGACTGAAGACGCCATCTTGAAAGTAATCCTCCAGCAATCCGCATCCAACAGCGGAGACCTCCAACAGTTAGTACTTTCTGAGGACAAATGAGTTGCATCCTTCCTTGGCTTAGGTAAGTAGTGTCACCTCTGCCACAGTCCATTCATTCAAATTACATCACTAAGGCCATCCTGGACCAAACGGGACACTCAGGCCATGATTTGAATGGGAGCCATATGAAATATTTGGTACCATCGTTTAAATGGCCATATTAACAATATAAATTCACGATTAAACTTAAGATCTTTTTTCATTGCAACATCTATTTTGTAAGACAACAACGACAGAAACAGCTCTTTCGATTTATTTGACCACATTTTCTCTTTCCTCCTCCTCCTCCTCCACATCATCCTTCTTAATGCATCCTAGGCAGGCTTTGAATTAAAAGATGGCCTGGAATTTCTGATCTTGCCTCCAGAGTGCTAGGATTGCACCATCACACATGGTTTATCAGTGCTGGGGATCGAACCCAGGACTTCATGCACGCTAGACAAGCACTCTACCAACCCAACCACATCCTCAGGCCCTACATTTTCACATTTAAGGGTGGAAATTGGTGTATTGAATTACAAATGTCAGAACTCTCAAATACATCTGTGCAGGAGGTTACATCTGACCCAGTACTGATGAGTTTCAATAATAAAATAGAAACCACATGTCAGTATGTTATGTTAAACAGCAATCAGATGTAACTCAGTGCCTAACTCTGGGGATGACCAATTTACTGGATGCTGGGATGTCACTGTCTCACCCTGGGAAAGGCAGAAGCTGCAAGCTCAATGCATGTTCCATTGCTGGCCCATCCTGTGCTTGGGGAAGTGCTTGTCCATCTCATCTTCCATCTCTTCTTCTAGAGAATTTGTTCTTGGAAGCCTCAGTAGTCCCAGCACTGTGATATTAGCTCAAGTCCTTCCTTCTTCCCCACGGAGCAGCTTCTAAGGTAGCTGTGAAGAGGCAATGGAAAAGCTATTTGTACAAGCATCCCTTGGCCAATCTGCTTTACATTGCAACAGATCTCCTAAACCTGTGTGCATCTCAGCACATATCCACATATGTACGAATGTCTAAATGAATAGAATAAGGACAGGAGAATTTGAAGAGAAGGTATTTGGGCACAATCAGATTACAATCAAGACTTGTCCAGGTCAACCCAAGAAACATCTAGTGATTAAATCTGCCCAGGACAATGACAGTCACCACCAATGTCCCTTTCTCCCTTTCCCTAGGTCACCTGATTCCTCCACTATTTATCCAGCCAGAGAAAAAGATCTGCCTTTAAGGAGTTGCTTGAACACAGCCATCCTCAGATTGCCTTGAATGTGTATGCTCGAGGGCTGCCATGGGGACATCTGTGCCCACCAAAGTGGGTAGCATTTGTTTAGGGTGACAGGAGCCCTTACCTAGCAGTGAGACACATCAATAATCAATGGCCCCACACAGAAAGAACCCCATAAATAAGAGATGCTGCTGTTTAGAGAAGACGGGGCCAGCAGAGCTCTTGTTCCAGGGTAACAGGATACGCTCAGAGTAGCACAGCACTCTCTGAACTTTCCAGTCACGTCACCAGAGAGCTCAGAAGCATCCAACACAGTGCCACCCGTCAGCCAGCCAAGTTCCCTGGGGTCAGAGTCTGTCAGAGATACACTTGTCTAGAGATTTTTTCCCCCTCAAAACTGGTCAAGGGCACCAAAATATATTGGCACACTGGGCTTTTGTTCTTCTTACTATTTAAGTATAACCGTGTTTATCTAGGTGGTTTCCTATCCAATATGGAAGACTAAAAACCAACACAATTCCCAAATATATTTCCTACCCCATTTAAAGCTCACCATCTTCCAGGTCTGTCTAGTTTTCTTTATGGTAACCTTTAATTATTAATCCCTCCTGACTTGTAGGATCTAATTTAAGACTGCATTAATAGATTGCTCACTAGAGAGTTTGCCAAAATCGTGGCAGGACAAAGTCATTAGAGTCTGCCGACCACGGGAGTAGACCTGGAGGCAGAAGGCTTTGGCACTGAGTCTATAGTTCACCCTGTGTCAGCTGTGGCACCCCAGGGAGTCCCATCACCTCCTCTCACCTGAGGGTGTCTACTACATCTCACGAAGTGCGGAGACACAAAGCTTAAACAAAGCAAGTATGAAGCATTAGATATACATGTTGGGGTGTACGTGTTGTGTGTGTCTGTGTATGTGTCCGTGTCCGCTCATTCGTGCATGCGTGTTTGTGTGTGTACATGCTCACACATGCATACTCACATGTGGAAACCAGAGCCCAGTGTCAGATCCGATGTCTTCTCTTTGCTAGTCATTTTTTTTTTTTTTGAGACAGGGTGTGGTAGTTTGGAAGAAAATGGCTTCCAAAGGGAATGACACTATTAGGAGGTGTTTGTTGGAGGAAGTGTGTCACTGTGGGGACAGGTTTTTTTGGGTTTTTTGTTTTTTGTTTTTTGAGACAGGTTTTCTCTGTGTAGCTTTGGAGCCTGTCCTAGATCTCGCTCTGTAGACCAGGCTGGCCTCAAACTCACAGAGATCCTCCTGGCTCTGCCTCCTGAGTTCTGGGATTAAAGGAGTGCGCCACCACTGCCCGGGTGGAGATACCCGCCCCCCCAAAAAAAAGATAAATCTGTTTTTCTTGGTGATTGAAAAGAAGTAACACAGAATACAATGGTAAAAGGGATGGTGGCCAAGGACAGAAAGGGGACTGGCATCCTCTCTGTCTCTCCAATGACATTTAAAAAGAGAAGAAAAGATTTTAAAAAAAAAAGCAAGATTTGTGGACACTTGAGCAAAGATTATTCCAGGGACAGAGAAGTACTTGTGTGAGAAGCCTGAGGCTGGAGTGTGACTGGTATCTCAGAGGATGAGCAAGGAAGTACGGCCAGAGTGGAGAAAGGAGGGGGAAGTATGGAAGGAAACACGGCTAGAGTGTGGGTGGTGAGAAAATGCAGACTCTGACAGCCTACGATGGCACTCTGGACTTACCAGTGTGATGGTCAACTTATTCTACTTGAAAAAACCTAGGAATTACCTGGGGAGAGAGTCTCACTCGTTTCTACAGGAAAACCCTGCTCACTGTAGGTAATGCCATTCCTACACAAGAGGTTCCAAACTGTGAAGAGTGGAGAGCCTAACACAAACAAGCAACCAAGCACTTTTCTCGGTTGAGAAAGTAGGAATCCTTTCCTCTTTGCTCTTGACTGTAAGTGTGATATGACTATCTGTTTGAAGTTCCTGCCTCAACTTCCCCACATGATGGGTTGGATCCCGGAACTGGAAACTCAAGTAAACCCCTTTCTCATCTACGTTGCTTTTTTGTCAGATTATTTTTATCACAGCAACAGAAACTAATAAGCACCACAACTGGCAAGGAGCTAGACAGCCATAAGCAGGCTGTGAGCCGGGAGGACCATGGTGTGACACTGTTTCAGAAGGATCACTTACCTTATGAAGGAAAGTTTAGAGGCAGACAGAGTGGGAAAACAGTTGGCAAGGTGTGCAAGTCCCCCAGGCAAGAGGTGATGGGTTTTTGTGGGCTGGAGTGCCCATAATAAACAGGTAAGAAGAAGGCATCCTCCCTATGGAGTTTAATTAAGGTGCCACTGGGATTTGCACATAGATAAGGTATAGGGGTTGAGAACCGAAAACACTCAGAGATATCTCCAAGTTTGTGGCCTGGGTAGCAAATGCATCATCAGGATGACAACAAAGAAGGCTAGAGCCCATCTGGACTATGGGGAAGAATGAGAAATAAATTGACAGTTTCGATTTGGATATAATGACTTTGAAGTATCTGAAAGAAGGCAGCTGGTGGGCAGGTTGATGTGAAGTTTAGGGAAGATACCAGAGCCTGGGACAAAAATGAGCAGCCTTTTGCAACAGATTGAGCAGTTCTCTGTAATGCTCCAGCTCACTTCCTTTGCTTCCTGCTTCCTTGCTTCCTGCTTCCTTGAAGATGGGCGTAACCATATGACTTGCATTAGCTAACATCGTGAAAATCACCATGTCCCATTTTCTCACTGAGGGGATGGCAGTGTGGTGGGTGTCCTGGGCCCCTGAGTGACAAGGAGCAGATAGATACTCTTGTTGATTCATGATGGACATTCTAGAGCAAGAGAGAGAAAAAAAAAATGGTTTCAAGTCACTGAGATTTGAGGGTGGTGTTCAGGAAAGCTTGTATAAGATATGGACTAGTATGTACTTAAGGCCATGAAATTGGATGAGATCACCTGTGTACTAATGACAATGAAGAGATGATCAGAGCTGAGCTCTTCCGTCACAACCAGATAGTAAGAAAATAGAGGAAACTCCAGGGAAGGAAACGGCTCTCATGAGAGACCTCGGAAAGTAGCCGTCCGTCCTGTTAGGCCCTTGCTGGACACTGAACAAGCTTGTATCTTAGTCTTGGATTTCCCAACCTCTAGAACCGAGAGTGACCCATTTCTGTCATTTGTAAGGGTCCAGTTGCTGATACTTTGTGGTTTCCAAACAGACTAAGGAAAAATAAGAGGTCAAGAGAAGAAACTGCCTCGTGGACATGTCAACTGTGTCCAATGCAGCCAGCAGGCTGAGGACAGCTGTGCAGCAATGTGCGGCTTGACAACAGTTGTGAACATCTGCCTTTCTTGGGTTCAGAAATGAAAATAGTAAGAGAGATGGATGGCGAATACAGATAATAAATTTTCTGTTCAGGTGAACAGAGAGAGGAGGAGGTCCAAGAAGGGCATTTTAAGATAAAAGATTATTGAGCTGGAGATGTAGATCAGTCGGTAGAATATTTGCTCAGAATGCATAAAACCCTGGGTTCTGACCTAGCATTGCACAAACAAGGTATGGTGGCAGAAACCTATAACCCCAGGGCTTGGAATGTAAAGGCAAGAGGATCAGGAGTTCAAAGTCTTACTCAACTACATAGCAAGTTCAAGGCCAGCCTGGGGTACATGAGACTTTATCTCAAAGTTAATTAATTTACTGATTTAAAAAGATAAAAGATTACCAATTTTGTAGTAACAAGAATATGAGCAGTGTGGAGGAGGAGGAGGAGAGAGAGAAGGAGGAAGAGAAAGAGGAGAGAACCACCCTGGACCAACCAAAGCCTCAGTACATCCTGCATTCAGTGGCTGTGATTCCCCTGCCATGCCCACAATAAAGGCTGAGAGAGAGAGAGCCATGGTGAAGGACAAGCCACAGAGAAGATATGCAAGGCTGTCTGCTAACCCTGCTCCTCCAAAGTCAGAAGCCACGCCTGAAAAGGCCCCTGTCAAGAAGGGAGAGAAAGGACCTAGGGAGAAAAGGAGGAAAGAGGATGCTGCTGAGGATGGACCAGCCTTCGGAAGAAGCTAAATAAGCCAGGTCTAGAAAGCCCAGGGCGCCGGAGATGCCGAGTGAAGCATGTGCATTTCTGATAGCTATGTGCTTCTGATAACCGTGTGGTCTGAAGTACTATGTCTTATCACATTTTATAAAAATGCAGAATTTTGTTTTAGTTTCAAAAGCTGTGTTGCTAGCACACAGAACACTTCCTTGTTTGGAGGGTGTCCTGGTTTGCTTTCAATTGCTATGATAAAACCATAACCAAAAGCTACATGGGGAGGAGAGGGTTGATCTGGCTTACACGTCTGGATGACAGTGCTGATATGTACTCAGGCAAGGCAGGAACTGAAGTAAAGCCCTGGAGGAAGGCTGCTTGCTACTTTGCTCCCTGTGGCTTGCTCAGCCTGCTTTCTTATGCAGTTGAAGTCCACCTGCCTGAGGACGGCACCACCCATAGTGGGCTGGGCTCTCCTACTTCAATCATTACTCAAGAAATGCTCCTAAGCTTGCATACAGTCCAATCTGATGGAGGCATTCTCTAAATTAAGGTTTCTTTTTCCCAGATGACCCTAGCACACTGGGAAGGTGAGGGTGGGATTTGTCACTAATCCAATGTCACCCAAGCCAGACTGAAGTGGGTAAGCACTTTTCCCTGGTAGCTTTCAAAGACTCCTTTTGGATCCCCGGAAGATTGCCTGATAGTGACGCATCTGGCCACCTTCCCACAAAATCCCTTGTGATATGGGAATACTTAAAATTCATTCTGGTATTCTCTTCTATCTCCATCATCAACATAGACTTAACATCCTTAAAACTAGAGACCTTCTGGGACCTGATCCTCCCCACCCCAAAACTGATTTTTTTTTCCCAATGTGTCAGGCCATCTGGACTTTGCAGAGACATCGTCAGGATGGTGAGACCCAGACAGTACGGTTCCTTCTCTAGGAGATTGTGGGTATTCAGCTTCATAATTCTGCCTTTTTCATTTCACTTCCCGAAAGTCAGTCAGTCCCGTCAACTGTATTCTAACGTACCCTGTGCAGAGTACCGCATGAGAACGCCGTTGCGTCACATAGTGGCTTTCTGAATCCGGTTGTCCATCCAGGAAGGGAGGTTGGGAGCTCTTGTGTACTGTTAATGATTGTCTGCCGATGGGCTGCCTCAGACTACTATGGCTGTTAATGGAAAGCATCGTTAGTAAAGCTGGACACAGTTTGGCTTAGGAAAAAGAAAGAGCACATGGATGGCACGGAAGGGCAGGACATTGTCACTGATGGGGGGGGGGGGGGGGGGGGGGGGGCGGGGTTGGAGAGTCCAGCGGGGAGGCTGTGCTCTGGGAGGAGCTGAGCATCAGACTGTAAGGGCACAGCTCCAGACAGTGGCAGGAGCTCTGGGCACTGCCGAGCTGTATCTGCCTCAGTTTTCCATGAGAGGTATGCTAATACCTGAGAATGACAAAGGGAAGGGGGAGCCACCGGGTTCTGTGTGTGCTGGCTGCTCCTTGCCACCTCCCTGACCTCACCCCTGCCACCTCCCTGACCTCACC
>CABHPQ010001281.1:49534-60078 GCA_902168405.1 Peromyscus aztecus
CACACACACACACACACACACACACACACACACACACACACACACACTGTCCTTACATGTGTACACTTGCCTGCACATACAAATGCTTTTCCTAAACTGGGCGGTGGTGGCGCATGCTTTTAATCCCAGCAGTTGGAAGGCAGAGGCAAGCAGATCTTTGTGATTTCAAGGCCAGCCTGGTCTACAGAAGGGAGTTCCAGAACAGCCAGGGCTACATAGAAAAACTCTGTCTCGAAAAACAACAACAACAACAACAACAAAAATGCCAATGCTTTTCCTAGCTTTTTATGTGGAACAAGCTGAGGAAGGGGACGGTGATGAAATGCTGCTGCCATGCCCATCCTGACAAGCTGCACACTGCTTTCTGGGAGCCAGACAACTGCACCCTCCTGCAAACACGATCAGCTCCCTGCAAATGTGAAGTGGCTTGAAGCAGACTCGCGGAGCGAGTGGGGTGACAGCTCAAAGAGCTGTGGCTTTTAGATCCTGCAGAACAGCAGCTCAGACTTCCGACAGTTTTGAACAAAGCTTCGTGTGCCACATGGTTTCAAATTAATGGTAAACATGATCTAAGCAGGCCTTTAAAGGAAGAGTTTGTCTCAAGAAATCTTGCTTTAAAAAAAAACAAAGACAACAGCTGCTGAAACCCCAGCTCCCCCAGACAGGAGACAGGCAGTTTTGTGCCTCACAACAGCTTAAAAGCCAAAGTGCGCTAATTCTTTCCCCTGGATCCATTGTTTCTGTGACGACAATTTTTGAATTTCTTAAAGATGCTCTTGCAGGTTGCCCTTGGTGATTCTAACTGATTTCAGAGACTTGAGGAGAACCTTGCGCATGTTTTGGGTGTTCAACTTGGCTCCACCAGCCCCTTGCCAAGCGCCAAGTATGAACTACAGCTGCTGGCTCCCTCTAGCATGTTCAGTGCTCAGTAGCTCTCTGCTCTGATTTGACCCCTGACCTTTAAGCCAGCTGAAGCCCTGGCTGGTGTGTTAGCGGTGACATAAATATGTGCACATTTCTGAAAGTCTGAGGGTGTGAATCACCAGGAGGATGACGGCTCCCTTGAATGGTTTCTTCACTGTAGTTAGCTGTGGTAGAGAGAGATTTGGAACCTCATGATTTTATATATATATAGTTAATGAAGAAAGGTCAATGCTGTTTGGATCAGACAATCAAAAGAGGTAAAGAAAACGATAAATCAATGATTTCTAGGGAAAGACACAAACTAACTTGTTCATCTGAGGACAGTCCATCATTTCCGGGAGGCATGGTGGCAGGACTGTGAGGCAATGGGTCACATTGCATCCACAGTTAGGAAGCTGAGAGACCACTGCTGGCGCCCATTGTTTTCTTTTTTTTCTCTTTCTCTTTCAGTCTGGAAGCTGAGCCTAGGGGATAGCACCACCCACAAGTAGGACAGGTCCATCCTTGTCCATCCCAGGCATGTGTCTTCTAGACATTCTAAGTACCATTGAGTTGGCACTCAAGATTAACCATTACCCTGGCTTCCATCTTTTGACACCCCTTCATGGGTGTTAGTCACCCATCCGTCTAGTATGTCACCCAACCTCCCACAGAAGACACATCTTCCATGAAAGATTTAAGCTCAGTGACCATTGTACAGCTTTGTATCATCCAAAACAGATGTGTGTGTCATTTATTCTAATGTAGAATGAAATTTATTCTGATAAGGTGATCTCTGCCCCAGACAAAAGAACTAAGAAATGGAGACAATCGTAGTAATGATTCCAAGGTGAAGGTAAAGCCTTCACCTTGGCTTTATGTCATCTACACAGGAAAACACTGTGGAGGACAGCAAATCAGACCAAAAGACCAGTCGGCACCTTCAGCGGAACGGATGCTGTGCCTACAGCTCATCTTTCTGCATTATCTGGTTTGCGAAGAGCTTTTCATTACCATTAGGCTCTGCCACAGTTCTCTAGGCTCTAGAACAGATTCCATGGCAATTTTTAGCAGTAGATCTGCAGATAAATTCTGTCTGCTGGAGAGACAATTGGCTTCTCTCTCCATTCTTGAGAAATAGCCAGTTTTGTGTCTTCTTATGAATTTATATCACGGCCCACGCATGCTTCCTCTCTGGAAATTCTCCTTGGGATCAGTCATAAAGTCATACTACTTCCCCTACTAGCTAATGAGTTAAATTCCCTAACAGTTTTTCATTCTGCATGTGTATGAAAACCAAGATTTTACCTTTTTTATTACATTATCTTTAACAATGTATCCAAGGGCTATTAAACATTCCAATTCAAGTAATTTATAAAACTACCCAAGTCATCACTTCCTTTTGTGCTCGTAAAAAGCAGTAAGTTCTCTTTGCAAGTGCGGCCTATGGAAATGTGGTTATTCCCCTGAGCCCTGCTCAACTGCTCCATCTCTCAAATACATTTCCTTCACAATTTCAAATCCGATAACAAAAGGAGAATCAAGGCATGTTTTTCACCACTTACATCATTTATTCAATCCCCGAATTTCCATTCTGGAAAATGGCCATGTATGCACATGCGAGAGATGCTCCGAGGATAAGTCAACTGACCTACCCAAAGCCCAATCTCTGGGTGCGGCAGGTGCTGAGTAAACATTCATGAGCGGCACCAAAATCAAAGATTGGCTCGACAGACAGCACATGCTGGATCATATGGGCAACAGGCTGGAAGGAAACACAGCTCTGTGCTCCTCCCCACCTCCAGCCAGAACAGAAGGGCTCTTTGCTTTAATACCTGGAGCAGGCACAAAACAGAAGGGCTGCCTCGACAGAAGACCTGAACAACAAAATTAAAGTGTGATACCTAGAGTCATCTGTTAAAGGCTCCCTGAAAGCAGCTATGTGCAAAGGCAGAGTATGGACATCTCAAATGTCCTCTTGCTGGTCACGGGATTATCTATAGGTCTGCTCTGTCAATGTGGGTCTCCCAACCCAGATAACTTAAGTCCCAGGAAACAGAAGGACCAGCATAGGGACTTTCCAAAATAGTTTTCAGATGCCTCAAAGGAATCTTGGAGAATGAAAAACATACCCAATGTTAGGAAAATGAAAAAAATATATATTGTCTTCATAAAGATAAATGCTGTAAATTATCAACCTGTGCATTTAGGAGAGAGCCTAGAAAATATTCTGGGGAACAGTGTTAGAGTAATAGTTTACCAGCACTTGGAAAATGAAGAGAAATGAACAAAAATTTTGAAGATTAATAATGCTCTGTTTGAGCGAGCAAAGAAGTATAGAGAAGGCTGTTTATGAAAATGTAAGAATTATGTGTCATTGGGGAAGCTGGCACAACAGCAAAGTCTCATTCAATGAGTCTGCATGGAGCCTGGGGTTGTTCAGCCCTCACAAGTTCCCAGATGATGCCAATTCTGTTTGTCAAGACCATGCTTTGCGGAGCTGGGCTCTAGAGTACCATCACACATGCTTGCAATACAAACTGAAGCAAATGTCCTTAGGATTTTAAAAGTGTATGCCTCTTAATTCAGCAATGCTATTTCCAGCTTCACCACCTGACTTGTTTTTATTTACTTGAAAATGTATGCAAAAGAATGCTTTGCACTGTTTCCAAAAATCAAAACATTGGCAATAACGTGAATGTCTATCCACAGCAGAGAAATCAGATGAATTTGGTAAACCGAAGACTATTTTGAGTACTTGAAACAGAATATGGACAAACTTGGGAGGGCCTTGGGTATTTTATTTAGCGAATATATTAGCAGCTGTTCCCATAGTTGAGACAAAAAACCAAAAAAAGGAAAGATGATTTGGCTCATGATTCAAGAAGGGGTACAGACCATCATGATGGGGAAGGAAGGTGTGGCCGCAGGAACTGAAGGCCCTGATCATACTGCATCCGAAGTTAGGAAAAATGAACGCTAGCCATTAGCTCATTCTCTTCTTTTATTCAGTCTGGCATCCCAGTACACAGGACTCACCTTCAGTTGGGTCGTTCCACCACAGCTACACCCCTCTAGAAAAACATTCACAAATAGATTCCTAGCTGATTTCAAATCCACCCCAGTTGATAATGAGGATTAACCATCATGGTGGGAAACATGGAACATTATCCAACAGGCATTTGGAAGAGATAATGGGTAGCTTATTTCACATACTTATAAATATCTAGAAGGATAAATATCAATTTCCTACTGTCTTCCCTGCATGGGGGTATAAGGCGAGGTGAGGGGAGTTATTGATCAATGACCACACACACACACTCGCACACAGAGCAGATCTTTTATGGAGTACTGAAGGGTTCTATTCTAGGCCTTTTTAAAAAAAACTTATGTTTCTTAAGAAAAAAAGACAATGTATTAAATTTTTTAATGATATGAGTCTAGAAAATAGCTAATTACTTGGATGACAAAATGGTGCATTCAAAAAAATTCTTACCTACTGGGACCACTGAGTCAAAGCCCCAGCAATGAGAATCACTTAGAATAAGTGTCAATTCTAGGCTCTGAGTTTAAAACTCCAGCTACACAACTGGAAAATGTGAAAAGTGTGATTTAATAAAAGTCTCATTGATGAGACAGGGGCTTCAGCTGATTGGCGCTTTGTCATCAATGAGACAGGAGCTTCAGCTGATTGGCACGTTGAGTAAGGTAAGAATATAACTTGATTGCCATTGATATTTGGTTAGATCCCATGCCAATAACAGGACTGATTCCTGGTCAGATCACAGGTAGTGTGTTTGTTTGTGTTCTGTACAGAATAAAGTTATTTCAACCAATACCGACCATTCACAGAAGTGCAGCCGACATGCGGAAGGAATGTTTAAAACCATGTCATCTACGAGTCTTTGAGGGAGGATTTCTGAGTTATTGGATCACAGGGGGAAAAATGCAAGGGAGGAAGGCAGGACATCAGCTAAAAGAAGATCCCCCAAGATACAAAGTAGGGTCACAGTTGACAGGGGCAAATTACAGGGGAGAAGCTAAGCCCATCTGGCAATCAAACAGGTTGTTTTATCAGCACATCAGCAAAACAGCAGCTGTCAGTTCCCTTCTAGGTTCTATGATCTTTCCAGCCTGGGTTTCAAGTACCAGGCATGAATTCTCTCCTGTGAAACAGGCCTCAAATGCAACCAGAAAGTGGTTGGTTACCGGATAGCAGTCATACCAGTATTGTACCAGTCTTGCCTGGCAGATTAATATTGCATCTTTTGTGAGGTTGTGAATTCTCAACAAGTGGATATCGTTGAGCAGAGACAAAATCTCTCTTGCTAGCTGAAGTAGGAGAGCATCAGATACAAGGCTTTAGAGGCCAGTGCTATGACACTGAAATGTGGACATTTAATCATGTGATTTTTTTTAATGTTTGAAAAGCCAAGTAAGATAACATTTCCTAAACGATTTCATTCATCTGATTAGTCTTACAAAGGTTAATCTTACAAAGTCTTTCAATCAGAAGAAAAATTACGATAGACATTGTAAGGGTTTTCTGCCTTGTGAGGTATGGTGCCTAAAGCACACTGGTTGAAAATAAAATTGAATCGCATTCCTGCAGGAGATGGAATATTCCACAGACTCCCATCTTGGTGGAGACGAAGAGAACCCCTTCACGTTTCCACACTTGCCATCCATCCCAGGGCCCCTAGCATCGGGGAGAGGTGGCTACCATTTCAGGTGTGACATTTTCTCTACAACTCCTGTATGTACAGACAGAAAGTTCTAGTAACAGTCAGGAAACCTAATCTTAACCAGGAAAGCAAGAGTTGCATCTGTTGAGTCTGGCACCTTGGGCCACTTGGCCGCCCTGACAACCACTTCTAAGCAATAGAAACCAGAGCTGTAGACACTTCTCTCTGCTCCAGACCTGTCCCCTTGTAGAGGAACACACTCTGTTTTGTGACAGCTATTTTGTGGTGGTATTGTGTTCCCCAAAATATTGTGTACCTTAATAAACTTATCTGGGGTCAGAGACAGAACAGCCACAATATTAAACATGAGGATAGGCAGTGGTAGCATACGCCTTTAATCCTAGCATTCCAGAGACAGAAATCCCTCTGGATCTCTGTGAGTTCAAGGCCACATTGGAAACGGCCAAGCGTGGTGACACACGCCTTTAATCCCAGTAAACCAGCCTTTAATCCCAGGGAGTGGTAGTAGAGAGCAGAAAGGTATATAAGGCGTGAAGAAACTCAAGGCATTTGGCCTGGAGAAGAATTTGGGCTGGTTAAGCATTCAGGCTTCTAGCACCAGTTCAGCTGAGATTCATTCTGGATGAGGACTCAGAGGCTTCCAGTCTGAGGAAGCAAGACCAGCTGAGGATCTGGCGAGGTGAGATAGCTGTGGCTTGTTCTGTCTCTCTCACCTTCCAGTGTTCACCCCAATAACTGGCCTCAGGTTTGATTTTATTAATAAGACCTTCTAAGATACATGCTACACTATTTTGTTGTTATCAGTGACAACATCTTGCATAAGGATTTCCACATATCCCTGGCACAAACTTCTTTGGGATGAATATTTATTTGTTTGGTTTACTGAGACAGGGTCTCAGTAGGCCATCTGGGCAGGACTCAAACTGAGTCTCCTGACTCCACCTAAGTGCTGGAACTACAGATGTGTTCCCATCATTGTGAAGATTAATCGGGTTTCTTTTCTATTATGAAAAAAAAAAACTTGAACAAAAAAAGTATGTGATTGTCAAAAAAAAAGAAGAAAGTAATTTTGAGTCTTTAGAATCATTCAAACATCAGAAATACCTTTTCTTCCATAAACTATTTACTCATATAAGCTGATGCCATTTCACAGAATGATACCTACCTGTCCATCCTTCAGAGGAAAAGACTGAAAGAGTCTTGCTGGATATCCCAGCACCCATTCACAGCCCTCTTCCTTCTCTTCCTGGAAACCAATCATGACTCTCCTGGGTCTCCCGGAAAAGTCCGTGTTTAAAATCCGGTTCCATTAGATATAAGCTGTAGCTTAATTTAGGGCTTGCAGGAAGGTTTGTCTTCCTGGCTCTTGCTACTTCCACCCTTTCCTGTGAGTTGAACATGACATGACTGACTTGATCAGTGGCCCAGATCCCAGGACAAGTACCACAAGGATGAGGGCTGGCCACGTGAGGGTGGTGGGATGGAAAGTGGCTAGTTCCCAGCCACGCTTCAGCTTATATGAGTAATGCCTCTAACCCTCTCATGTGGGAAAAACAGCCAGACTCCCATTAGCTTCCTTGAAGTGTAGCGTAGACTATAAAATCCGTCTACTGTTAAGTAGATAACTCTGTGACTTTCAGGAAACTGAGCTGTACGCCCCCATCACTACCCACTTTCCCCTTCAATTTCATTTTCAACTCCCACCCCTGTGCCCATCCCTGACCCTAAGCAGCTGTTTGTTTATTAGCACCCTTTCTCTAAACATGCCCTTTCTGGATGTTCCACCCATACCAGCCAGGGCTCTCTAGAAAAGGAGAATCACTAGAAAAAAATTACAAGAGGAAATGTAAGATTGGCTCACACGATCAAAGGCAGGACCAGCTCCGCAGTGGTGGTCTGCAGGTTGGAGGGGCAGAAAACCAAGGAGCCACTCAGTCCAAGAACTAGAAACCTCACAACAAGGGGGGACCCATGATGCAGCCCCAGTACGAGGGTTGGAGGTTCCCCGGGGAAGGATGATGTCAGTGCACACTGAGAAGCTAGAGAAGCCAGAGTCTGGCAGCTACAGGTGATGGCGGCAGAAACACACATATCCACTCAAGAAGAGTGAAGCTTGCACACCCTGGTAAGGTCTGCCTGCCTTATGCTCATGTTCCATCCAGGCTGATGCTGTCCACGTTCAGGATGTCCTACACGCCAGACATCTCCAAAAACACCTTCACAGACACACCCAGAAAGTGTGCTTTACTGGTTTACTAAGCATTCCTAAACTCAATCCAACTGACAGTCACAATTAACCATTCCCCAAGATAAGCAACCACGCAGTATAGACTCCTCTGCATCTAGCTTTTGAGGTTTAGCTATGCTGTAGCATGGAAGGATATTGTACTCTCTCTTAAAGCCAAATACTGTGGTATTATTTGTCAATAATACCACAAAGGCTAAAGCTTTTGCAAATAATAATTGACACAACCATTGACGTTATTTGTCCTGATGTGGGTTGGTTTTTATTTCTCTTGGCTAGACATCTTGGAGTAAAATAGGAAGATCACTGGGTTGAATTATGTCTGGCTTTTACAGAAATTGACAAGCCACTTTCCAAAGGGTTCATACCATTTTACATTCCCACCAGCAGTATGTGAGAGCCATCTTTTCCACATCCCTGCCACCAGCTCATGTTTCTTTAAATCTTTGTTATTATAACCATTTCTTAGAAAGAGTATACTAGCATCTTATTAAGACTCTAATTTACATTTCCTTGAAGACTAATATTGAGTCCCTTCATGTATAATCATTAGTCATTCATGTCTTCTTTAGTAAAATATCTATTCGAGTCTTGTCCAATTTAAATAAATTAATGTATCTTATTTTTTTTACTAAGAATTCTTTATGGATTCTATATACCTGTCATTAATTAGAAAAATGATTTGAAAATATTGCTCTCTGTTTCCAGCTTATCTTTTCACTTTCTGAATGTCAGTTTTTGTACGAGTGATAAATTTTGAATAAGTTGAACTTACCAATTGGTTTTAATTTCCTGATTTGTGCTTACGGTGTCTTGACTCACAAAATTCCTTACTAACACAGAGCTGTGAAAATTCAGTCCCACATTTTTAAAGGAGTTTTGCTGGGTTTGTTTTTGTATCCATGACTCCTTTTGCACTCTCTTTCCAGTGTGAAGGTAAATTCCAAGTTTGTTTCCTTATTCACATTTTTTTTTTTACATATAAATGCCCAATGGCTTCATTGTTCTTATTTGAAAAAGTACCCTTTCCATATCTTGACACTTTTGTTGAAAATAAGTATATCATAAATGTGAGGGTCTGTGGAGTCTCAATTCTATTTCTTTGATCTATAGTAGGGATTGCTTATGCTCTACCAGCCAAATCCAGCCTACTATATTTTTTTGCAAATAAAGTTTTATTGAACACAGCTGTGTGTTTATATGTTGTCTAGGTGGGAATTGCAGCAGAGCCCTCTACCTCTCAGACATTCACTAACTGGGTGTGCACTTTGCCCATCACTGTACCTGGTGAGAAGCAAAGTTAATGGAGGAAGGGTTTGTTTTAACTCATGGTTTGAGGGTGCAGTCCATCACGGTGAAGAAGGCATCCTGAAACCATGGCAGTGGAAGCACAGGGCTGCTTGCTCACCTGTGAGTGGATCAGGAAGCCTGAAGAGGGGAATGCAGATTGCTATCAGGTTTTTTCCATTCCCTTTTGTTAAGTCTGGGACACCTGCCCATGGAATGGTAACGCACAAATCTAGGATGGTCTTCCCCAGTTAAACCTCTCTGGAAATGCTGTTACAGAGACACCAAGAGATGTGTCTCCTAGGGGAGTATAAACTCATCAAGTTGACAATGAAAAGTAAACATTTCAATGGCTCTTTCTAAAAATTTTGTCAATCCCTAATCTATGCACTTATCTAAAATCAACACCATATTGTCTTGATTATTAACTATGCTTTAGAATTAGTCATGAAATTGGCTTAAATAAATCTTGCATCTTACTACATAAAACTGGTACTTGGGACTTCCATATAAATTTTAGGAACAACTCATCGATTTCTGCAAAATACTTTCCTAGGATAGGATAGAAATTGTGCTAAATCTGGAGATCCACTTAGAGAGAATAGCAGTCCTGGAAATGGTGGCTTTTCCTGTCTGAGACTCTGACATCTCTCCACTTATTGAAAGCTTTGGCTTCTTCCTCAATGTTTTTTTTTCCTTTTCAATGATGATAAGATTTTGGTTTTTATAATAGTGTACTTTGAAGTAATTTATTATTCATATTATAAATTATTGCCTTCTTAATTTTGAAATTGTTATTACTCACATGTGAATACACAATTGCTTTTTGCATACTGATCTGTCTATGAACTAGCTAAAATAGATTTTCACTTTTCTTAATTGACATTTGTATATATTTTTCCATTCCAGTATGATGGAAATAAACAGTTTTACTTGTCTTTGGAAACATATATTTTCAACTTACTTCTATGACTAGAATGCCAGTTAAATTTTAAGCAAAATGATTACTGAAAATGCATGAAAGCGTGTCTTCACATGTTGTACACATATGTGCCTTACATCCTTCTGACCTGACACTTCTAAACTATTTACTGCCTGGCTCTTTAATGTGAGTACTGAAACCTTAGTCAAAGATGATATCTGCCAGGAAAATTAGAGGTTTGCCTTTTCTGGGAAAAGACGCAAACCCCAGCACCTCGATAATTTCTATGCTCTGCGCCTGGGTTTTAGAGGAGGACTTGGAGGCATTGCTAGCAATGCAACCAAGTGAGTGAAAACCAAGAAAGAGGAGGACAGGCTACAAGAGCTCCAGATAAGGAGCTGTGGAGCAGGAAGCTTTCCAAGTGAAAGATGGAAGTGGTGTCCGATAACTGGTCCACACAAGGAAACTTCCCAGAGATCAC
>CABHPQ010001282.1:0-27637 GCA_902168405.1 Peromyscus aztecus
GCTCAAGGGACGATGGAGGCCCAGAGAGGGGAAGTGCGGGGCGGCGCAGGAGGTGTGTGTGTGTGTGTGTGTGTGTGTGTGTGTGTGTGTGTGTCAGAGCTCAAGAGGAGCTCCCAGCATTGAGTTGTATGTAGTGGAAGTGATTAGTCAGACATGCTGTGTCGACTGCTGGTGGGAGATGGTCCACGCAGCCTGAGTGAGCTCATGCCTGCCTCCTCTGTAGCTCACCTCTACCCAGATTTCCTTTCTTTCTCTTCTCTGGAAATCTTTCTCAGAGAGTTCAAGACCTGCATGGACAGCATGAGAGGCTCTTGGGTCTAGTGCTAAGAGATCTAGACGTGGGAGCCCTAAGGGATCTCTCACTTGTCAGGTAGTGATGTTCTACTCCACACAGAGGGCCCGCTCCTGACCCAGCCAGAGGTGAGGTCCTTCACCCGGGGGAGAAAGCAAGTGGGAATGGGAAGGCATCACACCTGGGCCTCTTCTTGTGTTGCCCCGAAAGGCTGCTGGTTCTATGGGTTGGTTTGGGTGGTCCTCTGCATTCTGTATATGTGCCTGGGGTATTTGCAAAGGGGAAAGCATGCCAGGCGGTGGTGGCGCACACCTTTAATCCCAGCACTCGAGAGGCAGAGCCAGGAGGATCTCTGTGAGTTCGAGGCCAGCCTGGTCTACTGAGCGAGATCCAGGACAGGCACCAAAACTACACAGAGAAACTCTGTCTTGAAAAACCAAAAAAAAAAAAGGTGGGGGGGGTGCATCATGGGCCTTTCCCTGTCTCCTTCCCTTCCTCATTAGCCTCCTCTGGCCTGCAGGATCCTGGAGAGCTGTCTTAGAAAACAACTAACGAAAGAGTATGCATGATTCCATGTCTAATACATGCTCCTTTTCTTACCCAACAAACTTAAGATCCTGTCTGATAAAATCCCACTTACCTGGGTGGAGTAGATCACTCCAAGCTAAGAGGTCTCTGAGGCAGGACAGAGAGAAGACCTTTGCAGAGGCAATCTCGCTACCCCCAACCCCACATAGTGCCATGACTGTGGCAGTACCCCCAAAATGGGTCTTGTCCCTTGGAGCCCAGATTATACCAGCCTTCCACCAACTCACCTCTTCTGAACTAATATTTATTGTGTGTGTTCCACATGGCGGCCCACCTTTTCTGTTGCCGACAGATGCTGGATAAGTGTGGTGCGGCTGTCCTGTGCATCACGGGGTATTTAGCCGCCTTCCTGCCCGTGACCTTCATGTCTCCCAAACTCGATCTCAGACCTGCATTTTACCCAAGAACACACCCCCTACCCCATGTTCTTAGGCCCGTCAGAATCCCGGCTGGGGTCGGGGTGGCTCCCTTGACAAGGTACTTGCACCTCAAACATGAGGACTGGAGTTCAGTTCTTTAGAAGGCATGTTAAAAGGTGGAGACGGGATCCCTGGGACTTGCTAGCCAGCTTCAGTGAGAGACTGTGTTTCAGAAAAAACAAGGCTCCTGCGAAACAACATCTAACATTGACCTGCAACCGGCACACACATGCATACACATGCACCCACCAAGAATCCTTGCTTGTCCTTGGAGAACCCAGAAGTGATGAGTGTGTGCTTGCTTCCTTCTCCCCGATACGGGGATGGGGATCTCACTTGGCTCTTAATGACAGCTGAAGGGGAGACCCTGGTGAGTGTGGGTGAGACCTAAATTACAGGCGCCTGGCGTGCACCACACGGCCGGTGGCCCACTGATGTGGAAGTAGAAATCTTGGCTTTCTTGCCATGGTGGTAAGAAGTGCCAGGCAACTGCATGAGAGGTCCCCTCTGCTTACATTTTCTTCTTCTTGTCTCCCGCTTTTTCTCCAGGCCAAGCAGTCCTTAGCCACACTGACCAAGGATGTTCCCAAGCGGCATTCACTCGCCATGCCTGGCGAGACGGTGCTCAATGGCAACCAGGAGTGGGTGGTTCAGGCCGACCTCCCGTTGACTGCTGCCATCCGCCAGAGTCAGCAGACGCTCTACCACTCCCACCCTCCCCACCCTGCAGACCGGCAAGGTGAGTCCTGCCCAGCCTGGTCCAGCAATAAGGGAGGCCCCTGGGCCCAGTGGGAAAGGCGGCTCTTGGCTCACACTTCACCAGCCTGGGGCATCACAGGACACTCTCCTAACTCAGCCCACTAAGAGATGGGCTTCGGGTATAGCTGGGTCCAGAGATTCAACTGTGCCTAAGGAGAAGTAAAACTAATTACCCTGACTGGCCAGCCTGGGTTACATGGCCACCCCTGAACGAATCACAATGTCTAAGAGAGCCAGTGCTCTGATTAGTCGTTCTGGGTCACCCAGGCGTCCTTCATCAGGGGAGGGTACTGAGCTCCTTGACTGACAGCCGTAGCTAGTCCGTAGATTATATAGAAAAGGTGTAAGTGTCACACGTGTTTGCTCCAGGTACTTAGCAGAGCACCTGGCATCCATTCCCACTGTCTGTGGTACACACTCCAGGACACACTCCAGGACACACTCCTGCCATCCCATTGTGCACCGGTGGGAGCCACCGGACTCTCTCAAGGGTTCCTCTAGGGGCTGAGGTAAAGCTGACCCTCCGGTGCTCACACGAGGCCACAGACAACTAACTGCACAGGTCCTGGGCTGCCTGTAGACCGAGCGTGTAGGGTAAGGCAGTTGAACCACAGAGGGAGGGTCACAGGCACAGGTTTACACTGCTGAGACCATACCCTGGCTCCGCTACTTTCAAGGGATGTGACCTCTGACCTGATACAAGGGTCATCTGTTCCTTCGGTATGAGGGGTGCTGGATTCTTAATGCACAGTATGTGCTATATGTCTGTTTGCTGATCCTCTGCCCCCCCCCACCCCACCCCCGGACTGCCAGAAAGGTAAAGTGTACAGAATTCTCAAGTCAGGGCCTTGGTAAATATTAGCTGCCCCTTCCTGTCAGCGCTGACAGGGGATACACAGAGCTTCAGACCCCCTTCTGTAAACAGACTCTGAGCCTGCCTCCACTGAATGGAGAAGACAGGAGCTGCTCTTTGCTGACCCAAGCAAGAATACTCCCCTTCCCCACACCCCTCGTCCGCGATGCCCTGGGGTTTAATGCAGGGCCTTTGAAGCTATGTCAGAACTGAAGACCTTATCAAACATAAGTTCAGCTCTCCCCTAGGCAGGGATGCTGAGCCTGGTCAGGGGTAGCTACCTGGTCAGTCCCAAGATCCAGGTGTGCAGGTGGCCCTCCAGCCTCTGGTCCGCCTTGGTGGCAGGAGGCAGAGGTGCTGTTGAAGGTGGGTGGGCAGTGTATGCAACAATTTAGGAATTAATGGAATGGTGGTCCACCCTCTGGGCCCTTCCTCCTCTGCAGCCCCCTTGGAGCTTTTGATTAAACATGTCTTCTCAGACACTTCCAGGCCCTCTCTCTGGCTGTGCCCCTGGCTTGCCTGTGATTCTGTAACTCGGTATTTACCTGATGGGGGTCACGTACCCCCACACCAGGCCATCGCTGGGAAGGCATTTGGCACATGGCTCCTTTCCCCTTTCCAGCTGCGCACACCACAGTAGGCGTGTGTCTCGTGCCCGCTGCTCTGCAGAGGGGCTGCCCCCAGCCTTGTTCTTGTCGGCTTTGTGTTGCTGGGGTGAGCTCCATGACAGAAGAAACTCAGATAGGAAAGGGTGGTTCCATCTGAGAGCTTCCAGCTTCATGTCGAGCAGCCAGGGCAGGAACTCAAGGCAGGAACCTGGAGGCAGGGATGGAAGCAGAGACCATGAAGGAATGCTGCTCCCTGGCTTGCTCCTCATGGCTTGCTCAGCTTGCTTCCTTATTAACACCCAGCCCAGGGGTGGCACCACCCACAGTGGGCTGGGCCCTTCCACATCAATCATCATTCAAAAAAAATGCCCCCACACACTTGCCTACAGGCCAATCTGAAAGAGGCAATTTCTCAGTTAAGCCTCCCTCTTCCCAGATTACTCCAGCTTGTGTCAAGTTGGCACAAAAAAAAAAAAAAAAAAAAACCAGCACAGGCACCTCCATGGTTCAGATAATTGAATTGGCTCGGAGAGGGTGAGAAGCATGCCCAGGACTGTACCACCTGTAAAGGAACTCACCTAGATTAGAACTGATTCAGAGCCGCCAACCAGCAGCTTCCCATTGGGCCACACGGTCATTGGTAGCAAGGACTGTCTGTCAGAAATGCTTGCATAGAGTGGATGCCCAGGTAACAATGTACCCTCTGTGTGGTGCTGGCACTGACGTGGGAGAGATCTGCAGTAGGGCCCAGTGGGCTTCTTAGCTATGGCTTCTGGGCAAGACCTTTGGGTCCACCATAGTTTATTAAGTGCCTCCAAAGAGCCAGACATTGAAAGCCCAGGAAGTGAATGCATATAAGGACCAGAGGGTGTACTCGGCGCCAGACAGACAATGCATGTGTAAATAAAGTCCGTCAGTAAGACCGGCAAAGGGAACTGGGAGAGTGACTCGCTTGGTAAAGTTCTGGATGCAGAAGCATGAGGATCTGAGTTCAGTCCTCAGAAGGTAAGAAGCTGGCCATGGCAGTGCGCACCAGCAATCCCAACCCTAAGGAAGCAAAGACTGAAGGGCCCCAGGGTTCACTGGCCAGCCAGTCTAGGTGGTTCAGTGAGCTGCAGGTTCCATGGGAGAGCCTGTCTCCAAAAATAAGGTAGAGAGGGCTGGAGGGATGGCTCAGCAGTTACGATCAATGGCTGTTCTTGCAGAGAACCTGGGTTCAGTTCCCAGCATCCACACAGAGGCTCACCACCTGTGACTCCAGTTCCACGGGGGTTTGATGCCCTCTTCTGGCCCCCACGGGTACTGCACAGACATGGTGCACATACACACAAGCAAGCACACAACACACACATAAATAAAGGTGAATTTTAAAAAGGGGAGAGTGATAGAGAAAGACATCTGTCAGTCTTTGGCCTCCACGTGCGTGCACAAGTGTCTCGGAGTGAGTGACTGAGCCCTGGCTGCTGAAGTGCACAGGGTTTACACACACCAGGCTTCCTAGGTCAGGAGGAGGAGTGTGTTCTGGCTTCACTGTGAGGAGTGGAGGCAGGGAGGCCACCCTGGTCTTCAAGGGAACAGATGGCAGTTGCCATGGGCTAGGAGAGCAGATGGACTTGGCTGTTTCACAGACACTGGGGAAAGAAAGGAGTTGGCCGTGGCCTGGGGGGTTCTTGTCTGGAACTCTGCTATTGAGCTGTGGTTAGGGCTACATAGCCATTCAGGTGAGACTTCGTAGGCCCTCACCTCTCCCAGGTGAGGAGGGACTGAGCTGGATCGAGAGGAAGGGGGAGGGTCTCCCCAGCAGCCACCCCAAGGGCAAGCAGGTCTGTGGTGCCGAAGGGAAGAGCTGGCCACCACACTCACCCTCGCTCGGACTCAGCACTGTTGTCCGTACAATGGGTGTGTCGAGCTGTCTCTCCTGTGCCGCTCACTCGCCGGCTGCCCCTGTTTTCCAGCGGTCAGGGTGAGCCCCTGCCACTCAAGGCAGCCGTCCGTCATCTCCGATGCCTCTGCTGCTGAAGGTGACCGGTCGTCGACACCGAGCGACATCAACTCCCCGCGACACCGGACACACTCCCTCTGCAACGTAAGGCCACCAGCAGCAGGGCCCGGGCGCTCGGCGGGGCCACGGGGCGGGGTAAAGATGTGCCCGCTCTTCCCTCTCGTCCACCCAGGGAACGCTGTGGCGAAGGCATTTCCCGTCCTGTTCTTTCCTTTTGCGAGCAGCAGTGGATGTGGGGAGAGAAAGACATGAGGCCTGTTTCCTCCTGTGTCCGGGAGGGTGAGGAGGGTCTGCGCAGCCTGGAGCCCCGCCCGGTGCACCCCATCTTGGGCCCTCTCTGGGACCTTGGGCCTGACCACAGGACCGCCTGTCCCCCTGTAGCACCCGCTCACATCTTCCACCCTGGGATGAAACAGATGGCTGTGTTTTAATTTTAAGATTCCAGTAGCTGGGGACATGTTTGTCCTCTGCAGAGAGGTCCTGTGAATCGGTCTTACTTTTTCGGTCAAAAAAATTTGTAACTGAGTGCTGACCCCAGCAGCTAAGAGGCACGATTCCTCCAGGTGGGGGCTCTTAGTCCACTTTTCATTTACTGTAACAGAATGACCGAGGCTGGGAAACTGATAAAAGAAGTGATCCCTGCTAGGCTCCACTTGTAAAGGTGCCATTACTTCGCACATCAGCACACTGGGAACAAGGTTTCCAATACAACAGACCTTTGGAAGACACTCTGAACCACAGCCGCTCCACGGCAGGCTCCCATGCCGATGGCCCCAGCATCAGTGGATGGCTGAAAACCATGTCAGCCTCCAAGAGGCATGGAAGGTCAGAGGTGGGGACCACTTGGAATTTTTGTCCCATAAACATAGTTGATAACCCAGAGGGCTTCCCTGCCATGTCCTAATGACAGAGATGCCACACCGAAGTATCTTCAGATGCCTAAGAAGGCTTTTTCCTTCTTTCTGATTTATTTTTTTTTATTTTTATTTTATATGCATGAGTGTTCTGCCTGCATGTGTGTATCAGTGTACCACCGTGTGTGTGCATGGTCCCATGGAGGCCAGGAGAGGGCATCAGATTCCCCTGGAACTGGAGTTCCAAGTGGTTTGTGAGCCACCACGTGGGTGCCAGGAACTGAACCCAGGTCCTCTGCAAGAGTAGCAAGTGCCCTTAGCCACGGAGCCATCTCACCAGCCCCAGGAGGCATTTTCAGAAACTCAAGTTACTATTGCTTTATTAACCAACAGAACTTGCTGACTATGTGATTATTTGTTCAGGATACTCAGGAGAGGGACCTGCTATAAGAACCCATAAACAAGTCCATAAGGTTATAAAAAAACAGCGACTTGTACTCCTGGGTACAAGTGAGGGGACCTTTTTCCCCATCCACAGTCAGCATGAAAAGGGATTATTATTATTATTATTATTATTATTATTATTAAGTGGTTACAACTACAAGGGCTGAGGAAATGGCTCAGTTGTTGAAGTGTGTGCTGTGCAAACATGGAGAGCGGAGTGTAGTCCCCACAATCCACATAAAGAGGCCAGGCACAGTGGTGTGCACTTGTAATCCCAACACTGAGGAGGTAGAGACAGGAGGATCCCTGGGCCCCCCTGGCCAGCCAGCCCTGTTACTCAGTGAGCTCAGGCCAGTGAAAGACCCTGTCTCAGAATACAGTGAGTGGCTCCTGAGGAATGACGCCAAGGTTGGCCTCTGGGCCACACGCACACTCACATTCTCACATAAACCCACATGTGCGTACACACCTACACAAAATCGCTAAGACTAAACTTGAAAGAGGCACCCCAGCCCGCTTGGATGGCCTTGGGATTACTGGCCCAGAAGCTACACATTGCCCATGACAGGGCTAGCTAGGGTCCCTTCTTTTCCAGAGGCTGTGACGAAGCAGTGTGACTTCTCTTGTCCACAGTCTTAGGGATGAGGCTGACAGACCAAGAAAGCAAGGTGGACCACTCCAAGGTCTCTGTCATCCATTTTTCAATTGAAAGGATCATAGTGGACAGTGCCCTACACCTACCGCGCAGGTGGAGATTCTCACTCTTTAGCAGACACTCTTTAGCAGATGTGCACACCCCCAAACAGGAGCACCTTCCTAAGGGCCATCCTGACCTTCTCCTGGTGACCTCAGGGACAGAAATACTGCTGACAGATCCACCCACAGGAGGACTCCCAGCTCCCAGAACTGCATTTGACACAGACCAGCCTCTTCTGAGCCTCGGCACATACCTGCTGCCTGAGGCATCTTATATATATTTAGAAAAGACACTACTTCACAAAGGAGCTGTCACAGCTGCCTGCAGAGTGGGTTTTGTTTGCAAACCTTGAGTCTGGACCGCAGTCTGGACTGCCGTTTGACAGATCTCTCCAAACCCCCTTTAGCCCCCATCTCAACAGGTGTGCACATAGGTAAGTTAAAAGGTCAGAAAATGGCTCCAGGTAGCGCTCTGTCCTCAGGGATCTGACCTGGTACCAATAAAATCAACACAGACTGGACTAAAGAACACCTCACACTCTGACCACTAAGAGCAGAAATGAGGACTCAGTACAGGGAAATTGGATGGCTTGTTTGTTTGTTTGTTTGTTTGTTTGTGGTTTGGTTTGGTTTGGTTTGGTTTGGTTTGGTTTGGTTTTCCAGACAGGGTTTCTCTGTGTAACAGTCCTGCCTGTCCTGGAACTCACTCTGTAGACCAGGCTGGCCTCAAACTCACTGAGATACGCCTGCCTCTATCTCCCAAGTGTTGGGATTAAAGGCATGTCTCACCACCACCCGGAGGAAATTGGATGTTAAGAGACATTCATTGGTCTGTTTCTTTGTGGGCAATTCCATGCCTGCAATTCCAGAAACAACCACCAGGAGTCTCCCTAGTAATGCCTTTTGTAATCTCAATGGGCTGTCTGCTCCCAGGTAGGGCAGACATGATTCACAGATGAAGTAAAAACTTTTACACATTCGCAGGCTATTAAGAGTCCCTTTCCTACCCATTTGGAACATAGTTGACGACCCATGGAAATCTCTTACCTACCCACAGGCTATCTGATGTTCCCAAGAAAGAATTTGAAGAGTCTAGACCTGTGTGAGCAGGTTCCCAGGCAGTCAGGACCCAGTGTGTACTTGCTGTGACACCCTGCCTGGGAAAAGCACGGAGCTAGGAGAAATCAGGCACCCCAGATTTGAGTCCCAGCTCTGTTTGTTACTAGCTCTGTAAGAGATTGTCGGTGGAGCCCTGCTTATACCTGCACCCTACTGACAGTTCCTGGCAGCCCCTCCACAAAAGAAGACCATATGGTCTCCTGAGTCCATTGTTTAATTTGTTGTTATACTTTTTTTTCTTTTCCTTTTCAGTGACTAGAACATAGGGCTTGCCAGCAAGCATCTATCACTGATCTCAACTCCCTCCCGTTCAGGTGCTTTTTCCATTAAAGTTGATGTCTTTATTTTAAAAAAAAAAATACTTAGTTGAACACATGGACCAATTAAGGCAGGAACTTAAGCCTCAAGGATTAAGGGTTGAAAGACCAGAGCATGCAGGAGAGCCCATCAGGTCCCCTGACTTGATGTCTGATGAGCCCCAGGCCCCATCAGTCGGATCTGTGGAAGTGCCAGAGGGTAAGGATCTCCACTGTAAGGGCAGGGCAGCCCTGGAGGGGTTGGTGACTTCCTTCCAGGGAAGACTCCACCCCCACCCCGTCCCCATCCTCATGGGCCACCTGTGCTCTCATGCGTCATGTGTCCGCTGCTTCATCTTCTTCTCCTTTGGCTACAGGGCGACAGTCCCGGCCCGGTTCAGAAGAGCCTGCACAGTCCTATTGTACAGGTGGGTATAGCTTCCCTGGCTGCCCTCCTTCCACCCCAGCTTGACCCTCTTCTGTAGACGGATTTCCCTTTGGGTTGCCAGCTCACAAATAACGACATGGAGACTTATTATTCATTATGAAAGCTCGGCCTTAGCTTAGGCCTGTTCCTAACTAGTTCTTACAACTTAAATTAACCCATATTGTTTTAATCTCTGTTCTTTCATGCGGCCCACTTACCTTTACTTTGTACTGCCCATCCTGCTTCCTCCGCGTCCGCTGGAGACTCCATCTTTCTTCCTCTCGGAGCCCTCTCCCCAGAAATCCCACCTAACCTCCTCCTGCCTAAAGGAATACCCCCAACACTCTTCCAGCCTCGTTGCTCTGAACCTTCAGTTACCCCGATGCCAGTTCTGAACCGCTCTGAGTCACACGGGTGCTGGCACCCGAGCCAGGTTGGCATGCTCTCTGCCTGACCTGTAGGCCCACTGTGTACACCACACATCCTGTATCCTACTACTGTGGTCAGCCTCTTCCCTTGCATCGATGCCTCCGAATTACCGTTCGCTTCATTCTTTAAAGGTGAACCACAGACAGTGGGCACTCTGGGCCCCTGGCTGCTGCCAAGTCTACCTCCTTTCTTGTTGTCAGTGTGAGAAAGATGCACAGGGAAGAACTTGAGAGCAGCATCTCTCATGTTATGATGTTTCCCATTTTCTGGCTCTGCACCATCCATCTGCATAGGGTTCCCCTGGAGAACACTGCATACATCTTGATTGCAAATTCCTAGGCCCCACCCAGTGGCGATTCCAGGCCAGATTGGGGGCAGGGGCTGCATTCCAAGACATTCTAAAGTGTTCTGGGAGCCTTAAGTCTAGTTTATGCCCTACCCTTTCTGTAGATAATACCAACCACAGGTCATTGCATAAAGTGTTTGGCCGTTTGTGAAGCTCTCAGCCGGTGCTACCCCAAACCCCCAGTTACGAGATCATTGTCAGAGTTCCTAGGCTGGCCCTGTTCCGCATTCGGCATGTGTTGATGCGTCAGCTCTGCACACAGCCTGTATACCCCGCATCAGAGTGACCACAGGCAGTGGTCAGGTTCATGGGTATGGTCCTTCAGTCTGCAAACTTAAGTGATAGTAATAGTCCAAGCGGCTGGAGCAGCTACAACATGGTGGTCAAGCCAGGATCCATCCTAAGTGTCTGTCTTCACCTTACATCAGCGATATACTCAGGACAGTCTTGAGTGGGTTCTGGTACTATTCAATGAGAGGCTTTTAAACTAACCTCAGTTTGCCCAGAGGACAAGGGACAGATCCCTAGGATTCCGGCCGGCCCCAGAGCCCAGCTTCCTACCCATGCTCTCCATCCCTCACCTCGACCTGGACCATGAGTTAGGAAAGCCTCCTCCCTGCCCTTCCATCCACCAAGCTAAGTTTACCTTTGTTCTTCTCCCCTCTGCCTCAGTCACTAGAGGATCTTGAAGACCAAAAACGGAAAAAGAAGAAAGAGAAGATGGGATTTGGCTCCATCTCTCGAGTCTTCGCCAGAGGGAAGCAACGGAAGTCCCTCGACCCGGGCCTCTTTGATGGTACCGCCCCTGATTATTACATAGAGGAGGACGCGGACTGGTGATAACCCACCACCCTTCGCCCATTGTCCGTGGGCGTGTCTGTGTGTGGATGAGCCATGGAGTGTGCGAGTGTGTGTGCATGGGGGTGTGGGGCCTGCGTGGGGTGCGTGTGCACGGGTGCACTCACCCACACGGGTGTGTGTAGCTGAGCGCCTAGGACAGGCAGAAACACAAATGTGACCCCGCCCCCCTCCGCGTCGCCACCTCTGTAATCGATGTACATACCACAGACCATGTGTGACTCTGTCACCTCTGTTGTCTCCGAGCGATACAGTTGTGTTTGTTTTTCTTGTTTGTTTTGTTTTTCGATGTTTTTTGGGGGGGGTTGTTTGTTTGTTTAATCTGTTGTATTTTTGTTTTTAATTTCCCCCTCTCTCCTCCCTCCTCCTTTTTATGAAACTTGAACACTTGAAGGACTGCTGTGTATTTGTAAATAACAAAAGTAGTGTGCACTTTGTGCTCGTAAAGTCCCTCGTCCAGCCGCTACTGCAGCCCATGTCGCCAAGGATGTGGTCTGCTTTCCATGTCCCCCCTCCTCCCAACCCCTCGGTGTGAACGTGTGGGACCAGACCCTGTTCTCGGGGTGTGCCCAAGTCACTTTAACCACCAAAACACCCCGTCATCGTTGTCAGGGTAAGGTCACTCCGCAGAGACTCGTGAGTCCAACCGAGAAGCCTTGGCTGGGCTACAGTGTTTATAGGGAGTCATACAGGCTCTTTTTAATGGCCTGCCTGTTTTTAAATTGTGTTGCTGTTTCTTTCTTTATGGAACAAAAAGAGAGAAAGAAAACTGTTGCATTTAATTTATTTGCACAAATGCAGAAAACGTATTCTATCTAAATTATTACGTGAATATCGGAATGTATATTTTTCCACGGGGTGGGCGGGAGGCGGGCATTTCTGCTGACTTGTCTATTCTGTGTTCATGCCGCTGCAGACACTGTGCAAGGTAGAATTAGGGTGGCTAGAACTGGGGACCTCAGATGGCCAGCTTGCTTATTCTCTTTTCTCTTTTCTCTTTTCTGTCTCTCCCGGCTGCTGTCCCTGCATGAGAGGACTCCTACCTTCTGCTCTGGCCTTCCTCTATATATATTCTCTCTATATATATTTATTTATCTGACATACAGAACGTGACTTCAGTGAGCAGAGACTAGTGATCACGTTCTTCTTCTCTTGGGCCTGTCTTTGGAGCCATGTTGATTGAGTCCAGGGAAGGACAGCCTGGGGCACATCCATAGGGTCTGACCAGACCTCTGGGCCTGAGTCAGCTGGGTAAGAGGCCTCCGGTGGCACACACATGCGCACGCATGCATGCACGCACGTGTACACACACACACACACACACACACACACACACGCACGCACACACGCACGCACTCACTCGAGTGCCTCTCTATCCCTAGTTTATTCCACACATGGGCCAGGCAGATGTCAACAGAGAAGATGCCCACCTTCTGGGAAGGGCTGTTGGGGAGAATATCTGGCAGGTGAGCCCTCTGCCCTCTTTTCCAATTGGTTTCTTCAACCACACGTGGACTCTCTTGGAATCCCCGGAGCCCTGTCCTCCAGTTCTATCAGCAGCTCAAGCAGGCTCATCCCATGAGGGCTGGCGATACCTATGGCTGTTTGGGGAGCAGCATCGCCCCACAGGGCTTCATCAGGGCATGGAGAACCCAGAGTTTCCAGCCAGTTCTGCCCCACCCTAAAACTCACTTTCCCCTTTCTTTTGCCCCAGGACCCCCCTTTCTACTGATCCTTAACCACTAACATCTCAGTCCACACCCTCGTGGCCTCTGTGGCTCTCCCACTAACAGCAGCATTCTCAATTCTTAAGAAGAGGTTTTCAGTGCTGGATGGCGCATCTGGAATGTATAGGATCTTGTGCCCAAAGCCTCTAAAACAAGCCAAAAAGCCCCCACCAGGTCCCCTCTCCCCTCCCAATCTAGCTCGGAGGCTGAGAGAGCAGCCAGGGACACCCAGTGAGCTTCCCTGTCTCTCTTTCAGCTCAGCTGATTAACCCAGCCTGATGGCGAGGGAGAGAGGCCAGAGCTGGCATCGGGGGAGATCTTAGGAAACACTTTTCCCCCCATTGAATTTTTGTATTTTATTTTATTTTATTTGTTTTTTATGATTCCCCCTCCCCTCTTACTTACAAGAAAATAAGATTGCAACCACTCCTGGTAATGACTTAGTCATTCCTTTTCATTTCAGTTTTTGGAAATTAGGAGATCGTCCTAAGAGTTACTAAGAATGATTTATTTGAGAGAACCACGTCAAATAGCGAATGAGTTATGGGTAACTATAGATGAGAACAACCTTTTCCCATGGGAGAGGTTTCTCGAAGGCATGGATGCAAAATATAAAATATTAAAAAAAATCTAAATAAAGCTTATTTTAAAATATGACGGAATTCTATGTGATTTGATTGTTTCTACGTTGCTCCAAGGGGAGCCAGCCGGGTCCCCCAGGAGGCACAGCTTGCATGACCACCAGGAAATTCCCAGGCTGGGTGACAGGAGGGGCCGAGGAAAGCTGGCCGGATGCTAAGTCCCCTGAAGGGGGCCAAGCCAGGTGGACTCCCAGAACACCTTGCCTGTGTCGCCTCTCCTAATTTGGAGGTGCAGTCAATATCCGGGGTTGCCCACATCCTAATGCAGCACCTCCAGGCCCAGGATCCCCCATTCCCTGGAGCTCAGAGGCCCCGCCAGCTTTCTCCGCGCCCCCCCTCCCCTCACACTCCATCCGGAGGTCAGCACTGTGGCTGTGATTTTGAGGTGTGCTGCCTTTCCTTGGGCCTCAGCAGACCTCTTCATCCCAAGTTCCTACCTCGGGCAACCAGAGTGGTTCGAAAAACACTGCAGGGTCCAAGGCAGAGTAGACGAGGCTTTTTTTCTCAGCTTCACAAGATCCCCCAGATGCAGAACTCTGGTTTTCCATATGTCTTGGGAAGAGCCCATCATAGTAACTCTACATCCTGATTGTAACCAACGCCCTCAGTTTCCGTTTGTGCTCAGAAGCAAGACTGATGGGGGGATGCACTTGAGTGCCCCTTCCAGCTCTGCTGGCAGAGAACATGGCACTCCGAAGAGAAACCATGCTCCAAGGTGCAAAATGCAGGACCCCAGGTCAGTGAAGTCACAGGGTCAGGAAAGCTAGCGGCCATAAGGAACTGTGGCCACCAGAGTTCTCAATGGCCAGCCATATCCCTGGAACCAAAGGCTTTTATTCCTCCAGTGCTTCTAACCAGCAGCCAGGATTGAGAATCCACCACAAGGCTAATCTAAGCAAGGCAGGTATGTTCAGACTTGCGACCCTGTAGTCTGTGCCTGACCCCGTGCAGACATTACTGATCAATCAGAGTCCTTCCTACCCATCCAAGAGTAGCCTTAGACTTCTCACTTTACAGAGCTTCAAGTATCAGTACTTGAAGTACAGATTTGCAAGGATGAAGTTTATTTGCTATCCCAGAACTAACCTGGCCTCTCAAAACTGGTTTAAAAAAAAACATGGAGGAAATTTAAGATCAGAAAGGAGTGATTTGGTCAAAGCCCACCACTCAAGAGTGTGACCACACTGACTCAAAAGTTCTACTTTACTCTGTCCTTTATGTTTTTCTCTTGTGGGGACTCATGCTAGAGAAACACCCTACCATTGAGCTACAGTGTCCATCAGGACCTCCTTAATAAAAGAATCCCTTCCAAGTGGCACCTGCTAGTCTGAAATTAGAGTGGGGTCACCCAGGGCGCCCACAGCCAGTGTTCTTGCTATGCAGGTTTTATGCTGTTTCTTAAGAAGGTACCATTCTCTGGGCTACTGAGTGATTGATCCCCTAGCTTGTGCAGTACTCAACCTTCAGGGCTATCCTCAGTAGCCTTTCTGCATGCTCTCCCACTCATACTACCAGGCTCCCACCAGTGTAACCAATAATAGTAACAACAATAACATCTAACATTCATTAGCGTTTGCCACGGGCCAGGCTCCATGTTGTATGCTCTCCATGGATTAACTCGGTTAACCCCACATCCTGTGTCACCAGTGGGGAATCTGAGGTCAGGTAACATCCATGTGTGGGGATTGTAGGTGTGCACTAGCATGCCTGGTTTGTGCAGTGCTGGGGATAGAACCCCAGGCTTCGAGCCTGGGGAGTCTGACTATACCCCAGCATCTGGAACTGGGAGGGGCCAGGACTGTGGAGGTCAGCTCCCACCTGTCGAAGGGTTCTTGGAGGGAGGAAAGAGGAATGAGGAAGTATTAGATAGAAATATAGGTGGAGACGACTAGAAAGACAGAGACACAGGATAGCTTTGGGAGGGCCGTGGGTCAATACCCAGTAGTCCCGAGTTTAATCATGATGGATTTTTATACATCAGCAAGGGGGAGAGCAAAAGACTCCCCCTTTAAAGGTCGAGGTACAAAGGACCAACAAGTATAGACTCTTCAAAACACCTGGTAACCATGCCTTTGGCCAAATCATCCCATTATGCAGCCCTGCTGGGCAAAGCAAGCTCAGACTTTCTGACCTTGAATAAGGTCTTGCTAGGGAGCCTCTGTGGGCCCCCACACAGAACCTATAGGTATTCCTATCATCTGGGGTGCCTTTCTGCTCAGACCTGGCTTGAAGACCCCACCCTAATCCTACACACGCACAATAGCCTCTGCCCCAGCCTGGTCCTGCTTTGTTGTTATAGTACAATGTTCCCATATCTTAGCTATGGACCTGAGAACCAGCTCTACTCCAGCAGGGGGAGGCATATGGCACCCCAACCCTAACAGATGAATCAGCAAGCGGCCCTGAGCAGCCCCACCCCTGACACTCTGTGACACTGACCTACTGCTGTTGGCTCTGGGAATCCAGGTGAGGGCTGGCAGCACCTTGGATCCTTGGCCTTTGGAGATAGGGGGAAGTACGGGAGATTGAAACGAGGTGCTCATACGTGTTAGACGTGTGCTGTCCCACCACATTTCATTGCCCAGGACTCTTCTTTTTACTTTTTTATTTTGAGACAGAGACTCAGTAAGTTACCTAGGCTGGTCTTCAACTTGAGATCCTCCTGCCTCATACTTTCTGGTAGCTGGTATTATAAGCATGCTCCATCAGGCCTGGCTTTCAAACAATATGGGTTTTGAATGCCCCCGACTTACATTTTAACTAAAGAGACCTCACAGAGGCCCTCATTCCCCCACATCCCTCTTAATGACTCTTAAGTTCTTTCAACCTGGACCCCCACTAGGTGGGATCCCTCCATCCTGTTTTCCATTGGATAAAAACTCTTAAGGTGGCTAAAGAAGTCTGCACTATAAAACAGTAGTTCCTTGTGAGCAGTAAAAATAGCCCCAACGGCTGGGTGGTGGTGCACACCTTTAATCTCTGCATTCAGGAGGCAGAAACAGACAGATCTCTGAGTTCTGAGTTCGAAGCCAGCCTGATCTACAAAGCGAGTTCCAGGACAGCCAGGGCTACACAGAAAAAACTCAAAAACTGAAGGGAAAAAAAGGAAGAAAACAATAATATTTGTATAGTAGATGTTCTTTAGATATCAAAGTCATGGCATGCTCCACAGCAAGTTGGGGTTTCTGTCTCTGTGATGGCAGCTGGGGTGTGGTGATGGCCTCCTCAGGCACCCTTGTGTGGTATCCTGAGGCCCAGATGTGTTAGACTGTCCTGCACAGCTGTACACAGCATCTGAGAGAACAAGGTCCCCAGAGAATTAGTGTTTGAGAAGCAGGATCAGGGCTGTGGGATGTTTCTCAGGGGTCTAATAGAGTGCCCGCCTAGCATGGGTTCCATAATAGTGCTTGGAACATGGAGGCAAGAGGATCAGAAGGTCAAGGTCATTCTTGGCTACATAAGAGTGGAGCCAAGCTTGGGCTGCACTAGTCCCTGATTAACACAACACACACACACACACACACACACACACACACACACAGTGGGGGTACATCAGGACGACCTCTATTCTAGTAGTTTGGGGTTTGGGAATTTCCTAATTGCTTTCTAAATGTGTCACCAGGACATGGGCTGATGTCACTAAGACACAGCAGTTGAGGGCCACAGTACTAGGAGATCAAATTGTATGCAGTGCCCCAGCTCAGATGAAAGATGTGTCTTTGGGAAGTGAGGACCCTTGTAGTGCCCAGTAGGTCCCAGGCCACCTGCTACGCCTTGACTCCCAGTTCCGCCTTCATCCCTGACTTCAAGTGTGTAGCCCATGGGCCCCAGCAAGCTTGTCTGTAAAGTGAGTGTAGCCACCCCCTTGCTGTGAGATGTCTTTCTGTATGCTGTGAATTTATGTTGTTCCTATTGGTTAATAAATAAGCTGCTTTGGCCTATGGCGAGGCAGCTTAGAGGCAGGCGGGAAAGGAAAGAGACGGGAAGACAAAAGGCAGAGACAAAGAGACACGAGCCAGCCACCCAGGGAGCAACATGTAATGGGACGCAGGTAAAGCCACAGAACACGTGGTGATACATAGATTAACAGAAACGGGTTAAGTTGTAAGAGCTAGCTAGCAAGAAGCCTGAGCCATTAGGCCACACAATTTGTAAATGATATAAGCCTCTGTGTGTTTACTTGGGTCTGAGCAGCTGTGGACCACAGGTGAGAGAGATTTGTCTGGACCTCAGTGGGACCTGGCAGGACAGGAGAAAACTTCTGGGTACACCCTCTCTTTCTCATGAATTCAGAGGTGAGAGCCAAAGCTTTTAAAAACCATGATTAATTCCCCACCCCACCCCACCTGGTTGTAACGTGGGTTTAAGTTCAGTGGAAAGTAGGAAAAGGGGCTCAGCATGGGATGGGGCCAGGGTATCTATGCCCTAGAACCAACTATTGGGACTAACCCAAGGCTGGTTCCAAGGGGGAACGCAGGGCACGGGGTTGTGAGAACTCTAATCTCTCCAGCTGCCAATCCCAAGTGCAAGTTCATCTCCAGGGTTACGCTGAAGAAACATCCACCCAGCTCTTTTGCTCCACAATAGGGAGGCTTAGGCCTTGGCCATGGAAGTCATCAGCCCCAGCAGCATCCTGCCTCTCCGGCATCGAGAGAGACTCTGCTTCTGGCTACCATGTGGAGAAGCACTACCCAAGGCTGTGTCCTTGAAACAGAGACTCAGGGCCACCCAGGATGTGGCTTTTGTAAGGAGATGTGCCAGTAGCCAGGGCTAGCCTGGTCTAGGGGTGAGGTCTCTCTCTTTTGTTCACTATTAGTTCTTTCTGCTTTCTGAGAGAAACACAATTGGCTCACCGAGGCACAGAGAGGTGAAGTTATTGCCTAGAGTCACATAGCTAGGAAGAGGCCAAACCTTGTCTGGCTGCCGAGAGTCAGCTCTTGGAGACATTGCCATGTGGTTTCAAGTGAACCCCCCTGACCTTAAGGTCCCCACCAGGGCCAGCCAATCAACAGAAAGCCTCAGAAAACTCCAGAAAGTTTCTCCAGGAGGGTAAGACCAATTCTGATCACCTCTATGTTGTCAGTTTCTCAATCCAAAGAAGATGAGTCATACATAAGTAGGAAGGAAATTTGTAGATTGTGTTCCAGGGAAGCCTGGGGGATTCCTCAGAGGTCTAGTAAAGGGCTCTTAGAGCTGCTGAATGATTAGCAGGCTGGGCTGTAAAACATCTTCAATCAGAACCAGTGTCTAAGTCAGACAACACCCTTCTGTAAGGGGGTCCCATGACATGATAAGTGATGGAAACAGAACAGTTAGAAGTTTGGGGGACACAGGTAGACCAATAGTTGATTCTAGGGCACAGATACCCTGGCCTCATCCCACACCTGCTGAATTGGAAGGCCTGGGGTCGAGACCCCAGGATTTAGGCCCATACTGAACATGCTGTCCAACATGGGCTTAGTGGAGGCTGGTGCTAGGGTAGAGACTGAGGGGGCAGCAGCATGCCTGTGTGACATCCTGCAGAGCCTGGCATGGTCACCACAGGGAAGTCTGGGGAGCCACAAGCAACAGGACCCCAACTTACTCCAGACAGAACTCTGCTAAAAGCCTTGAGGGGCCCTGCCCAGCCAGCTAACACAATGTGTCTGCTGCCTGCAGCCAGCCTCAGAAGCCTGCAGCAGAGGAAGTCCTCAGTGTAGCTAGAAGAGTTCAGCCATGGGATGGGAGGCAGGGGATAGAAGACCTGAGTTAAGTCCAAGTTCTAAGCCATCCACTGTGGCCGACCCCTCTTCTGTGGCCCACTAGCGTCTGTTCTGAGCATCAGGTAGCCAGGAGCTGTGATGCCACATGGACACCAGCCTGTGAATATTAAAGACCAAACAACAGTTTGGTAGGAGGGTTGGGGGAGCAGTTAGACATGGATCTCCTGCAGAGGTGCCAGCAGGTGTCTGCCCACAGCCTGCCTCAGGCTGCTAAGGAGGCTGGACCTTCCCCAGTCCAGATGCCCAGCACTCCTTGCCCAGTTTGATCTTGGACTCTGTGACAATGGGCAAGTTGTTTCCCTCTCTGGGCCTGAGGTTTTCTTAAAAGACATGTCAGGCAGAAGTTAGCGATCCGTGGCCCATCATCTCAGAAGTCCCTGGACTGTTGTATAAGGCTTGCCTGCAGCCTACTCTGGACCATCACCCCCGGTCCACACACTGCCTTCCAACCCCAAGTTCTGGCTTCCTGAACCTTTAACATATGATGTCAGTTGAATGAAGGCTCTGTGGCATTAAGACAATGCATAAGCTGGGATGGGTACCCCTGTATGTTCCTCAGGGCCGGTAGACTGTTTCCAGGATAGGGAAAGAAGGAAGGCCCTACAAAGACCACTCCCCATAGCCCCAGCTTGTCCACTCAGCCCTTCACCCCACCAGACACAGATGGGAAAGGTTTTTCCTTTACCCCAGGAAATACGGGAATGGAACTAGTTGCTTCTGAAAGCCAGCAAGGTGAGGCTAGAGACCCTCCCCACAAAGCTGTGAACCTAGATCCTGTATGACCCCCAGCAAAACTGTTAAGCAACCCTGTTCCCAGGTCACAGACCCTTCACAGTTTGTGGCTCTCTTTCCCAGGCAGATGGGGGAGGCAGAGTTCAGAGCACTGCTTCTGGGTCTGAACTCGGTCCCCACTCTCACTAGCTAGTCATTTTCAACAAGTTATTCAACTCGCTGGGCCTCAGTTTCTTCAGCTGCGCAAGGGGCAGAATAAGATGCAGTGTCCAAGGCTTCTGCAGGGATGATGCCCACACAGGAGGTTCAGCTCAGACAGCGATGGCCTTGGTTCATCGGGTCACCAGCTGTCAGTTAGGCAGGGTGCCCCCTTGCACAGGGTGAGTACAGCAACTGTTCCAGCTACCCAGGTGACCTCTGTCTGCCCCTCCTATAACGGATCAGAGGGACTTAACCATAGCCAAAGAAAGTGCTTGTGTCTGTCTAACCCAGTGCTGGGATCCAGGGCTTCCCATTCTCAGACTTATGCCTTGAGCTGCATTATAATATTCAGCTGAGAGGAAAAGAAAAATCTTGATCAATAAGTTTGAAGAACTGTACTGCAGATCTTAACAGAGCATATTCACTTATGAAGGCCCTCACAGGTTCTGTCATGCAGAAAAAATATTTTACGTTCTCCCATCCAGTGATTCCCTGGCTTAGCTGAGCCTGGAACCAGGTCTTTTAATCTAGCTGTGTGGGTCATACTCTGAGAAACAATGGGGCACTTCATGTCATCTGGCACCTTTTGGTCCAGTACTCTGTGCCATGATGCGCTGAGTCAGGGGCTCTTTGGGAATGTCTAAGCATGTTCTTTCTGGCTTTGCCTAGACATGGAAGCCCCTAAGGTTCATGTCTGCTGGACCAGTGCACTTAAGAAGTGAGGTGAAACCCAGGCATGGGGCACACGACTGTAATTCCAGCACCTTGACAAGCAAAATGGAGCTGGAGATGTAGTGCCCGTGGTAGGTAGTGCCCGTGGTAGGTAGTGCCAGTGGTAGGTAGTGCCAATGGTAGGTAGTGCCAGTGGTAGCACGCCTGCTTGGCATGGATGAAGGCCTCAGTTCCATCCTTATCACCCCACAAAACTGAGTGTGGTGGCATACACCTGTAATCCCAGCACTCAGGTGGGAGAGGCAAGATCAGGTGTTCAAGGTCATCCTCAGCTACATTGTAAGTTTGAGACCAGCATGGGCTACATGAGACCCTGTCTCCTACAAACAAACAAACAAAAAACCTGAGGTGAGCCAGGCGCCAGGTTAGGCAGCTAGATATTCTGAGCCATGCCTACAGAGACATAAGGATCCCCAACAATTAGCTAAATGGCTGGGACCAGGGGTGCCTTCTTACGCTGTTGTTTACTGTCCAGCTGTAAGAGGGGCTGAGTCTGTTTTACAGGGCCCAGTTCTCTTGCCCTCTAGCATCTTCTGGTACCTTGTAGGAGTTCCGGGCTGCCTAATTGTTGTCCCTGCGATGGGATAGGCATGCTGGATTCCCATTCAAGTTGGCCCCTCTTCCAGACAGGGCCAGTATCCTTCCTTGATAGGAAGCTGGTGTCTCTGGAGGTGACTTGTGTGTGCAGGAAATGCACATTTAGCGACAGCTGAGCTAGCAGAATCGACAAGTATCCCCCCTGCTGCAGAAAGAGTTATGAGCTGGTTCCAGCTCTGGAGCCAGTGCTTAGAGCGGTGTGACTCTCAGCCAGGCGCCCAGTCCTCGGAGCCTCCATCTCTCCCTCTGAGGTGGAGATGGGAAAGTTACAAAGCTGAAAGAATGCGTGGAGTAAGGGCCTAACGTCACAGCAGCTTGTCTCGGGGCTGCAGGAGGCCCAGGGAAAGCAAACCTGGGCTGGTAACTACGGCTGGGCTCCGCCATGGCCAGGGTCCTCTGGGCTCCCCTGCCCTCACCCAAGTGCAGTGGCTGACCTTCAGGAGATCGGAGTCTACCTCTCAGGAAGAAGCAATGGATTGTGGGGCTTTCGAAACTGGCTCAAACTGCTCACATCTGTGTCTTCTGACAGTTCTGATAGGCTATACTGCAAAACGTAGTGTGGGTGACAAGGACTCAGGCCCACCTCCGTGAGCTGGCCCCATGCCAGTGTTATACTGCGTATACATCTGCTTCATGTCATCTGTGCTTCAAACTTAGAGGCCTGGGGAGACCCAGCAGACAGGCAAGTCTGCGTCACTGAGAGCGTCTGGCCCATGTAAAGGAAGAGGCCTTATTCGCCCTGGCAAGCCTGGGGAGGATGCCGGCCAGATGTTTCCAGAGCTCTTGACCTTGAAGGAGGGCACAGATGCAATGCAGGACCCCAGTGCTTCAACGTTAACAATTAGTCTGAAAACTCTGACCTCCAGACAAAGAGATCCATGGCCCCAGTTCACATCCTGGTCCACAGCTTTGCTGCCTCTAGGCTGGGTGGTCTGTGTACTCAGCTCCCTGGGTCCAGGCCCCCTCCTGTTGGCAGAGCCTTGGGGCCACAGGTGCCCAGCTCTGTTCAGCAGGGGACCCTCCTGCCCTTTGCTCCTGGGCGGCCACATTCATTTCCTAACCCTCAGCAGTATGAGTGTCCAGCCAGTGGAGTGGAGGGGTCAGAAGTCGTCCCTGAGAACAGCCCTCAGGCCATTATCTTCCTGAGACTTCCTGAGACTGGGGGCCACCTTCCTGTAGCCTGAGAATATGATCACCTTTCACTTTGTCTTCCAGAGTCCAGGGAACTCGGAGACAAAGCAAGGGCCTTCACCTTCAGTGACGTTGCCAATGGGCCTGGTAACATGGGCTCCATACTGTCCCAGAGCCCCCAGAAGGATGTCCGCCCATCGTCATGGGCAGCTGCTGTAACGCAGGACTTTGAACAGGCTGTCACCTTGAGGGTAAAGAAAGACCCCGCCTTCGGACAGAGATAAATGAGGAAAGCTGGCGGAAGACAGCGTGCTATGACACTGAGTGCCTACTGTCCCAGGCGTGTGCTGGGCACTTCATACACACTCCTTAAGTCATGTGGAAAGTGTCTCTGAGTACGGCCCGTGTGCCAGGCTTAGGGCTGGGGAACAAGGGTGTAGATATAATGCTTTGTTGTTGTTTCTTTTTTTTTTCTTTTTTTTTTAGACAGGGTTTCTTTCTATAGCACTAGCTGTTCTGAAACTCTCTCTATAGACCAGGCTGGCCTCGAACTCACAGAGATCCACTTGCCTTTGTCTCCTGAGTGCTGAGATGGAAGGCCTGTGCCACCACAGACATAAATTAAGAGGTAACATGAGTCATCTTCGTTAAGGTCTTCCACTTTAAAGCCGACTTCCCTAAAGTCCTTGAATTGAATAGTGTTGTCTCAGCTTGGAATATGGGGAAACTGAGACTCAAAGGGGCAACACAGTAACCCAAGAAGACAGAACAAGCTAGGGGTAAGATTTGGGGTGCGGCACACTATTGCACCCCACCCCCTTTCAGGCAGACACGACTGGATTAGAACAGGAAGGTTCAGCTCGTTCACGACTGAGCTTCTATTGGAAGAGGCAGCTTGGGGGCGGGGGCGGGACAGTGGAAGGACAGAGAAGGCCTTTGCAAGGTGGGTAGAAGCTTCCTGGCATCCTCGGCCCCAGGCTGTGGCTCCAGGTGAATGCATTTGTGGATTCTAAAAGGGCTTCAGCCAGCCCTGAGAGTGAACACACCATGGCATCAGCGCTGGCTACGGGCACACCAGGGACTGTGTAGGAATCAGTATGGGACAGGTCAAAACAGACGTTCGTCTTCCCTCGGCACCTTCCTGTAGTGTCTAGGTGGTAAGAACTGGGCAGCCCCGACCTCGTCGAAGCTTTCAACACCAGGGAGGAAATCGACTAGCCACTGCCCAACTCCAGGCTTGCAAGCCTGCCCAGCCTTGATGCCATTGATAACAGAACTTAGCGCTAGTCCATGGAGCTCTGGGGCCATTAGTTATGAAGCATTTTGAGGGGGGTTGGGGCTGTGTAACAGTTTACATTAAATGGCAAAATGGTCCCAGAGGAATCAGATACTGTCATGCACACCCAGGATCCCAGCACTTGGGAGGGGGAGGATCAGGAGTTCAAGACCAGCCTTAGCTTCCTAGAAAGCTCATTTCACAGATGAACTGTCTCAAAACTGGACAACAAACAAGATAATCCTAGCAAAGGGGATGTCCCCAAGTGCTCAGCGGTGACTCCTGTGTCCCAGTGGGCACATGGGCGATCAGAGTGACAGCTGCTAATAGTGGCTGGCTAACCTAAACCCAGAGTCATGAGTTGTCTGGAGGGTGGTAGATCAACTAGCTACAAGACGAAGGTCACAGGTAGGCAATCAGAAACATATGACTTCTAAGTAGGGGTCCAGAGCCTCCCAGACCCTCATCCCCTATCACATCGACTCTGCTTTCCACAGCCTGGCAGACTCGTCGCACACGGTCTCTGTCCAGACCCTCTGCTCAAAGATCCTCACTTCTCATGGGATCCGCTTCTCATACCCACTTATGTTGGAGCAGGGTCACCTAGGAAACGTGTCAGCAAAGAGACATGGATATGGGAATCTCAGGATAACGGATGAGGGTGTACTACAAGCAGTAGGAAAATAAACCTCCGTAACAAATTAGATCATAAGAAGAACTTCTAAAATGAAGGTGTATTCCTTGTCACTTGCCAAGGACAGGGGCTTGGACCTAAGCCAGGGTGACTGATAGATAAGGCTGATCTGAGATCTGAGACCCAGGGGTGTGTGTATCCTGCTTGCTGGTACCCTGTGGACACAGTTCAGGTACATGGCTCAGTCTTCTCAATGCACAGGACAGCCCTGGGGCAAAGAATGGTTGTGACCTCAATGTCAGTCATTTCAGGTGAGCAGACCTTTCCACAGGCAGAGAGAAAGGACAAAGAACACACGACTGTCATGAGGGGAGGGCCAGCTGCAGGCTATGGCCTAGGAGAGTGGAGGTGGCTGGTGGGAGAGCAGCCTGCTGCTCCTCCTGCCTTCCTGGTCCCTTCTCTCAGTCCTCCAGGCAGAATGCCTTGAGAGCATCCCACCCCACCCCACCCCACCCCCAGAGACATACTATTGGCATGAAGAAGGAATACTTAACACCGCAAAACAGGCGAGAAGGTGCTTTTTGAAAGCTGCCACACTTTCTAGAAACATGAGCGTCAGCTGTTAAACGTTTGCTTTGGTTTAGCACCTTGCTAGGTGCCAGAGACCCCCAGGGGCCCACCAGGCCAAGTTCCTTCTCCTGTGGAAGAGTAGGTAATAGGGAAACATGGATGCTGGTCCAATGGTCCAATTCCACAGGTTAAATTAATCCAAGGTGAGAGGGGCAGTGTCGGAAAATGTCCTGAGTTAGTAAGAGCTTGTATGCTTGCGGTGATGGTGGTGGTGGTGGGCACTAGTGACCGGGGAGAATTTCCTGACAGCCACAACATGTATACAGAGCTCCAAAGGTTGGAAAGGAGCTTGCCACCCCCGGGCCCAGGGAACAGCAGGATCAACAATTTGAGAACCTAAACCTTTCCCACGATTGTCAACGGCTCCTGTTAGGGTAGGGACATCATCTTCTTGGGCTAGGACAGCAGCCAACTGACCTCTCCCTCTACAGTCAGAGAACATGATAACAAGGTCTTTATCTTGAACCTTCTGTACTCCAGTCTCTCATGTGTGTGTCTGGGTGTCTGGGTGTCTGGGTGTCTGTCTGTCCTCCTGCCTGCCTGTCTGTCTCTGTCTCTCATTCACACTCATGGCAGGGTTCCTGGCTCCCTAGCTCAACAAGCAGAGCCAGCAGCAATTCCCCAGCCTCAAAGCAGGCTGCTTCACCCTGAGGACCACCCCAACTCTTGCAGTTTCTGTAACACTTCCCAGAGTTCCCCACTGATAAGCACATGTGTTGCGCCTCACCGTGAGTCAGCCCAGGTCATAGTCAGGAGACCGGAGCAGGGGTGTCGCTGAGTTCGCGGAGTGCTTCTCAGCACAAGGCCCTGAGTTTCCTCTCCAGTACCGTGTAAGTGTGGTGGCACATGCCTGTCATCTGGGCACTGGGAAAGCAGAGGCTGGAGGACCTGAGGTTCAAGGTCACCCTTAGCTACATAGTGAGTTTGAGGCCAGCCTTGGCTACGTGAGACACTCTCTCAGAAAAATTAAGTAGACTGACCAGAGACATCATTTCATGGCAGGACAGATGAACGTCCCCACACCAGCAACATCTGCAGATCAAGTCAGAACAGAATGGACAGCGCATGGTATAGGAGAGACATCCACCTTGGTCAGGAGAAAGGAAGACACACTCTGAACATTTTAGAAATAGTACAGTTGATAATATCAAAACTGAATAAACAGTTAAACTGCAGACTAAATGGCTAAAGAGAGAATTTTTAAAATGGAAAATAGCTTTAAGGAAATGACCTCCTAAAAATGCAAAGAGACAAGGAGTTGAGTCTGTAGGATATTCTGAAGAGGCAGAACAAGATGATCATGAGTTCTAGGCTAACCTGGGCTATGCTTTAAAAGTCACTCTCTGATGGGGGTTAGGTCATATGGCAATAAACAATGATGAAGAAATTCCAGCTGTCTGGTCTAATTCAACAGCCACTAGCTGCACACTACTGTCTAAATTTGCATTTGAATTAATTAGTTAATTAAAATTTAATAGAATTAAAACTCACTTCCTCAGCCGCACTAGCCGTATTTCAAATTTCACAGTGGCATGTTGGGTACTGCCAACCCCATCCCATTTCCACCCTTACATGCATGGGTTCTGCTGACCATGCTAAGCAAAAAAGTGGGAAAGAGAATTTAAAAGCACAAGTTATGTCTCACTGAAATCCAGGAGGAGGGGACCATGAGAATGGAGCAGAGGTAACATAAAGTAGTGGAGCCCATTGACCCAGAAAGCAGAATCTATATGACTCAGAATTGATTAAGAAATTAAAGAAAGTGGGGTTGGGGAGTCAGCTCAGTGAGTGAAACTCATGTCAAGCATGAGTGATGGTGCTCAGAGTTCCAGAACCCATATAAACTGGACAGGACAGTATGAACCTGTAATCCCAGCACTCCTAAGGTGAGATGGGAGGCAGAGACAGGAGATTCCCAGAAGTTCCCAGACCAGCCTGAACTGCACAGTGCTGAACCAGAAAAGGTAGTGTCTCTAGTGAGGCGGAAGGCAAAGACTGACATCTAAGATTGTTCTCTGATCTCCATATGTGCATCATGGGACGTGTGTGCCTCCCTCCCAGACACAAAGAGAGAGATGATAGACAGACAGGATGATAGATAGGTAGATAGATAGATAGATAGATAGATAGATAGATAGATAGATAGATAGGATAATTGATTGATAGATGAGATGATAGATGGATAGATAGATAGATAGATAGATAGATAGATAGATAGATAGATAGATAGATAGATAGATAGATAACTCACATCTAGCCTCATTGTAATGAGATACACAGAAGACCATGAGAAACCTTCAAAGCGGTCAGCAGAAACCAACATCAAGACTGCCCTGACTTCTACCCAACAGGAGGATGGGAGATTAAAGGAACCATGGATCCAACATGCAGCAACAAAGTGTGGGAAACCCTCACTGTGCACTCCTGGGAGTTAGATACAAGCTTTCTTCAGATTAAACAAGTTTTGAGAGCTTCCCACTCTTCTCCCAAATACTTTGAATCAAGGGAGATTTCTTCTTCTTCTTCTTCTTCTTCTTCTTCTTCTTCTTCTTCTTCTTCTTCTTCTTCTTCTTCTTCTTCTTCT
>CABHPQ010001282.1:27737-44268 GCA_902168405.1 Peromyscus aztecus
CTCCTTCTCCTCCTTCTCTTCCTCCTCCACCTCTTCCTCCTCCTCCTCCTCCTTCTTCTTCCCTTACTCTTTTTTTTTCTGATACAGGGTCTCACTGTGTAGCCCTAGCTGTCCTGGAACTCACTTTTAGACCAGGCTGGCCTCGAACTCACAGAGATCCACTTGTCTCTGCCTTCTGAGTGCTGGGATTACAGGCATGTACCACCACCACCTTCTTGGGGTAGTCAGAAGGTAGAATCCCAGACAATAAGCAATGAAAAACAAAAACATGATAAGCTTTAAGTGAATTATCTCAAGCAAACACATATCAGTGTAAAGTAATCATGATCACAGTGTCCCATGACTGAGGTCTTCAGAATTAAAAGTAGCTTATAGCACTGTAGAAGCAAGGGGTTGTTGGGAATCCTTGGTGTCCATTCTGACTATCTGAGATGAGACATTAAAACAATGATGGATGAGCTGTACATCTTGGTCAGATGACTCTGCATAGTCAGTGTAAGAGGGGCCACTAAAGCAATGGATGTGCCACTGGAGTGTGCCTCCAAAGGACCGGGACATCTGTGGAAGCTGGGCTATTCCTAGAGTCGCTGCTCCAGGAGACATGAGGTATGAGGTCCTAAAACTTTCATCTCTAGCCTGTTATTGGGTGATGCTGATGTTGATGTCTCAGGGACCACACTCTGAGGACAATTACATGAAAACCAGAGACTCGGAGAGTGAAGTTTCCAACCCACCAGGGAGGGAAGAACTGAATGAGACAATAGAGAACAGAGTCCCAGTGTTGACCTTCAACCTCCAGGGCAGGCCATTCTCCCAAGGGCTTTGTGCAGTGAACCAGACATGATTATTTGGGGCTTTGTGGGCCAGATGATTTCTGCCACAGATACCCAGGTCCTCAACATGAGCAAAATCAGAACCGAAGGACATGGTTATGGTCCCACAAAAGGAATATTAGACCAGGACTTTTTCTCCCCGACTCCCCCAGGCTGGGGATGGGACGAAGGGCCTCAAGCTTTCCAAACAAAAGGGCTACTGGTGAGCCATGCACATCCTTTTTAGAAACTCATGCAAGGGGTTGGATGCAACGCTGTGCCCATCCCTGTGTTTGGTACCTACAGTAGCTTCCATAGGACCTGTGGCCTCCCGGGAAGCTTCTACAGCAAGGCTGGGATCAGCATTGCCAGTATTCTTAGTATCTTGTGAGGTATGTGAGTGTGTGTGTGTGTGTGTGTGTGTGTGTGTGTGTTTCACGAGCGTGTGCAAGCATATTGGTAGTGATAGCAAATCTCCAATCCTCTGGCTCCAGCCCTTTGGCTGAGCAGCCAGGCTGTAAATGTGACCTATTTCTGCTCTCAGGGCTGAGAAGGAGGGGAAATAAACCCAGAATTGATGGACGCGCAGGTGTGGAAAGTGATACATCAGGCCAGCATTTGGGGAACGACAGTTTAGTTGATGCTTTATGACCCTAAAGACACCTCTCCTGCCACATCTCCACTTTACAGTTCAGACTTGGGGCAGAAGGCAGGAGGTTGGGGATGGGGGGCTGACTGTACCTAAACCGGAGTATATGAGTTGACGGTGGGAGCTTGTATGGACGCTTGTGCTCCCTACCCTGTGCTCCATATGCAGCTGGAGGTGTGAGGAAGATCAACTCCCACACACTTGCACAAGTGCCTGGAATTTTGATTGAATACCAAGACCGCACATCACCTCTTATTTTCCCCCAAAGTCGGTAACAGGCCCTGCCCTGTGCAAGTGCCTCCAGTGGATCACTGCACTCAAAAATCCAGAATGTAGCATGAATCTTAAAAGTTCTTATTAATAAAAACAAACCCAGAGCCAGGTATTGGGGTGAACGCTGAATGATCAGAGAAACAGAACAAGCCTCAGCTTCCTCACCTCGCCAATTCCTCAGCTGATCCTGTTTCCTCAGACTGGAAGCCTCTGAGTCCTCATCCAAATGAATCTCAGCTGAACTGCTGCTCAAAAGCCTAAAAGCTTAACCAGCTTAGTTCCTGGTTTTCACACCTTATATACCTTTCTGCTTTCTGCCATCACTTCCTGGGATTAAAGGCTCACTTCTTGGGATTAAAGGTGTGAGTCACCATGCCTGACTGTTTCCAGTGTGGCTTTAAACTCACAGAGATCCGAATGGATCTCTGCCTCCCAAGTGATGGGATTAAAGGCGTGTGCGCCACCATTTTCTGGCCTCTATATCTAGTGGTTGTTCTGTTCTCTGACCCCAGATAAGTTTATTAGGGTACACAATATTTTGGGGAACACAATACCACCACACCAGAACGTGAAATGCTCTAAAATATAAAACTTTTTGAACACTAACATGACACCCTTGAGAAAATCCTATGACATGGGGCTGAAGAGATTGCTCATCGTTTTAGAACACTGGATGCTCTTACAGAGGATTTGGCTTTGTTCCTAGCACCCACATTAGGTGGCTCACAACTGCCTGTAATTCCAGCCCCAGGGGATATGACACCTCTTCTGGCCTCCCCTAGCACAGGACTCACATGCACATACCCATACAGACATAATTTTAAAATGATAAAAATAAGTCTTTAAAAACAAAAATTTTGCAACACGAAAGTGTATTTTACGTACAATATTGTGTGAAGTTATCATCATAAGATGCACAGGAACCATGAATGAACTTCATGTTTAGACCTGGGTTCTCCCCCAAGACATGTCTTTACACATATGCAAATATCCCAGAATTAGAGAAAATAATAAAATCCAGAATCTAAAACACTTCCAGTTCCAGGCATTTTGGATAAGAGATTCTCATCCTAGACAGTCAGTGCAGAAAGCCTGAATAGTACATACACACACACATACACTCATGCAGTTATCAACAATGTCATTGATCTTCCCTGGATAGCCTTTCAACATTTACCCATGTTGTACGGTGTGTGTACAAACACACACACACACACACACACACACACACACACACACACACAAACACACATGCAGTTATCAACAAGGTTATTGATCTTCCATGGATAAAGACTTTTAACATTTACCCATGTTGTACTGTATGTGTACATACATACATACACACACACATACACACACACACACACACACACACACACCCACCTATGTATGTATCTTGAACTCCTGATCTTGCTGCACTGGGCTTACAGGCAAGCACTACCATGTGCAGCTTAAAATTATACATCTCATATATTTTGTGTGCGTGTGTGTTCATAAATGTTCATATATGTGTATGCAAGTACACATTCACATTCAGGCACACACACACATATTTGTGCATGTGTATGGATGGATGGGTGCAGGTGTGTGTTCCTGTGTGTGCATACAAGTGTATGAGACCAGAGAACAACGTCAGCTTTCCTGCCTCAGGGGCCATCCACCTGTGTTTTTGAGAGAGTGTCTCTTGCTGGACTATACTCTCCTAGGAGCAGGGCTATTTGGTCAGAATGTCCTAGGGGTCCACCTGTCACCACTGTCCACAGCCCCGGGGTTACAAGAATGGCCGCCACCCCATCTGTATACGTAATCATAATTAGTGTGTGTATGTGTGGGGAGATGCATATCTACAACGTCCCTGAAGAGACAGAGGCCGAGGATAACCGGAGCAGCTGTCTCCTTCCACTTTTACATGGCTTAAACTCGAGTCGTCATGCTTGTACAGCAGGCGCCTTCGCCCACCAAGCCCTCTGACCGGCCCCATCCATTTTTCCTGTTTACGTGGGTTCAGGGAATCAAACTCAAGTCTTCACATTTGCAACAGAAGCGCTGTACCAGCCTGTTCGGGGATTCCTTTCCTTCTGCGTATGAGGCTACTCTAGGGACAGGCTTCCATGGGTTAATAGATGGAGCCACGTCCCATCTATCCCAAGAAAACAAATCACCTGGTTACCCAAAGTGCTCGCTGCCACTCTGTATCTATAATGGCGTCAAACTGGAAACAACCCCCACTCCACCCCTCAACCCCCAAACCTATGCAGAGTAAAATAAGCCGTGAATGTCCTTCTGACACTGTTCAAAAGATTGCACTGAAATTCTCTGCTGAGATGGAACAATGTCCTGCACAGTATCTGACCAAAAGCCTCTATCTAGCAGAACAGAGTCATCATGTGTGTGAGTCTGCGAGCGGGGGCGTTTGTGTCTCCTGGAGACTATTTAACTAAATACTAACAGCTGCTGTCTAGGGGCGGCATTGGGAGATTTACATTTTTGCGTTAGGTTTATTTCTTTCTGGAATATCATGTTTCTTCCTCTTTGCGGGGAGCAGAGAGGACTTTGTAATGGGGGTTGGGTGGCCAACCAGAGCCACTTTGATTGATTTACTTATTTCACAATTTCATACATCTACTGATCATATTCACCTCACTCCTCCCCCATTCAACTCTCCCTGGGTCCCCCCACACACTACACATATCCCCCTCCCAACTTTATTTCTCCTTCTTCTTTAATGACCTCTGAGACCTATCAGTGTTTCTTGTGTATGCACGGATGTGAGGCCATCCAATAGGAGCATGGGCAAACCACCAGGAGAGCCACTTTGGTTTTGTGCTTTGGAGTCCCCCCACCCCCACCAAGAATTTGGCTACTCCCCACAGCAAAGCTCTGTGTACTCATGTGTTGCAGACTCCGACAGCCAGTGCAGCCCCACACGGCACAGCCTCAGCCTGTCTGAGGGAGAGGAGCAGATGGACCGTCTACAGCATGTGGAGCTCGTGAGGACCACGCCTATGTCCCACTGGAAGGCTGGCACAGTGCAGGCCTGGCTGGAGGTGGTGATGGCCATGCCCATGTACGTCAAGGCCTGTGCAGAGAATGTCAAGAGTGGGAAGGTAGGCAGCTCGGGCCCCTGGGGGATGCCCCTGGACCTTCCCATGAGTGCTGTCCCCTCCCAGGAATGACTGTCTCCATTCTATCCTGGGGACAAGAGGAGATATAGTCTAGAAATTGGCCAACTTATTGCAGGCCCAGGTCACCGGTAAACTAGTCTTCCTGGCGAGGAACACAGCCCTCTGTGTTCTTAAAATGGGACCAACCTCTCCTTAGCTGGCAGAAGAGGGACAGGGCTGGACTGGGGGGTTCTTAGCCTAGATGGTGGTCCAACCCATCTTGGTCTAAACAGTATCCCACCCAGTGGTCCATAACAGTAGCTGAGCCCAGGACCTCCAGGAGCCCAGCAAGGGGTGACAGAAAGGCACAGCCAGGCATCAGGAGAGAGATGAAGCAAGATGGTTTCAAGGGACTTGGGGCTCCACATTAGACATCCCACAGCTCCTAGAAATGGGCTATTTATTTATTTATTTATTTATCTATTTTTGGTTTTTTGAGATACAGTTTCTCTGTGTAGCCCTGGCTGTCCTGGAACTCGCTCTGTAGACCAAGCTGGCCTCGAACTCAGAGATCCACCTGCTTCTGCCTCCCCAGTGCTGGATCAAAGGCGTGCACCACCACTCTCTAGAGACAGGCTGTGTTGGGAGTTTCCAACCATCACAGACTGCAGAGGTGTCCTGGTGCCCTGTCTAGGGACATGGGCTGGGAGGGGGGTGCAGATGAGGAGCCCCCTTCCCTCAGGCCCTTCTGTATTGACCCCAGCAGCAGCAGCAACAGGTCCTGGGGTTCCGGGTGCCACGGCCAGGCCCTCTTTACTCCTTGCCCCACCTCTCACCTTCGAGCACTAAGTCTACCTCTTGAAAGCAGGTGCTTCTCAGCCTGAGCGATGAGGACCTGGAGTTGGGCCTGGGTGTGTGCAGCTCCTTGCACAGGCGCAAGCTCCGCTTGGCGATCGAGGACTACCGTGATGCCGAAGCTGGCCGCAGGTGAGACCTGGAGAGGCAAGGACTTTCTAAGCTGAGCCTCCCTGTCACCCAGGCAAGCAGGGCACTGGGTCACACCAGGTTTCAGGATATTGGGTGTAGCAAAGATGGCCAAGGTGTGCTCTGCCACCAAAGAGAAATGGACACACAGGAGGAGGCATGCATGCCCAGAACATTGGTGACATACCTCCACCCCAGGGCAGGAGTCAGGACAGTGGCTGGCTCCCAGCACTCTTCCGCCGGCCCAGCTGGCGGGGACCAGGCCACACACCGCCAACAGGTCTACCTTACCTACTCAAACCTCAGGTCTGTCTATCCCAGAGTGAAGGAATGAAGCAGGAGGGAAGACAGAGGTAGACGGAGGAGACGAAGGGGCGGGATAGCCTCGTGGAAGTCTCTTACAGAGGAGCAGAGACAACAGGTCCAGGCCTCCCTTAGCCGATGTACCTGATGGTGGCTGGCAGCCCTTCCCTCCAGGCTGTCCTTGCTGGAGCACCGTTCCCCTCTCTCCACCCCTACCTCCATACCACCCCCATCCCCATACCACCCCTACCCAGCCCCCACTCCTTCTCTACTTCTCTCTTGACTTCCTGGGGTTCCACCTTTTGAACAACTCTTATGCAAAGGGAAGCCCCTCCCCCAACACCCGGTCCTCGGTGCTGAGTGGGGAGGGGCCAGTTTTGTAAACCTGACACGGTCTGTTTTGCATAATTATCTCCTTCGCTGGTTTCCCTTCGTTTCTGTACAGTTAATTAATCAAACCCGATGGTGTGTGCTACTAACTGCAGAAGATGCTTTGTGGATTAACAGCGAGAGAGAGAGACAGAGACAGAGACAGACAGAGAGAGAGACAGAGAGAGAGAGAGACAGAGAGAGACAGAGAGAGAGAGACAGACAGAGAGACAGACAGACAGAGACAGACAGACAGAGACAGAGAGACAGAGACAGAGAGAGACAGAGAGACAGAGAGAAGGGGCTGAGGAGTGCACACAATCCTGTGTGGCAGGAGAGGGGCCCTGGTGCCATGCCAAGGTGGCAAGGATTACTGAGAAGGGGTCAGAAAGCTGGCAGCTCGGAGCCAGCAGCAGCAGAGGTGTCAGGCTAGGAGGGAAGGGCTGACGGGTGGTGCCAGGAGGCACCTTCAACCTTGCTGGGTCCTCCCTCCCGAGGGCTCCAGGAGCACCTTCCCAGCCACCTCCTGACCACTTCCATTCTCTAGACCCCAAAGTCCCCGCACATCATCCATCCTGACCACTGGAGCTAGGAACGTGCCCCCCCCCCCACTCACACCATGCCCCACATCCTAGAGGTTTCCTCCACGCTGCCTATGTTCCTCAAGCATGTATGGCTGCTGGCTTCAGCTCTCAGAATTACAGGGAGTCCCCACTACTGCCTAAGTGTCCACCAGTGCCCCAAAGCATGGCTGTTCCCATCAGCTTGGGTTGCCATAGCAAAATGCAACCAACTGGATGGCATAAACAACAGACATCTATTTCTCCTGAAAGCTACAAGTCCAGGGGAGCGAGGTCCAGGGGACCAGGCTCCAGCAGGGGTACCCTCTGGTTATACATGGCAGCCTTCTTACAGGGTCCTCACACCGGGCGGCGGTATCATTTACCACCAGTGACACCAGGTAACCCTAACTCCGCCCATGGCCCCACTTCAGACACCATCACATAGACATGTGGATGTAGGGGTCAAACACTGGTCCATTACAGGAGCTGAGCCTGAAATCCACCAGGAGCTCAGAAAGGTGTGGTTCAAAAGCACAGCCATGTGTGCAGGGGAGAGTTAGAGCAGGATCGTCCCAAGGAACATGGGGTCCCCACATTAGACAGCCCAGGCCCTGTGAAGAGAGCCCTTACTGTGAGATTCCTATGCCAGGTCACTCTGCCTTCTCTGGGATTCAGTTTCCTTACCTGTGAAGTAAAGAGGGAAGATTTAACCAAAAGTTAAGGATTGGACCCTTTTAGGAACCCAGTACAGGTTGATGCCTTCCCCAGATGAGTTGTACAAGGCTACATCTTTGCGTTTTGAGCCCTCTGACTCAGCCATGGAACTTTTAAAAGCTCGTGGACTCTGGGTCAGAGTCCCAAGGTGGGTTGTCTCAAACTCTGTCAACTGTGATAATGGACGTGGCCACTCCGGGCCCAACACCTGCCTTTGCCTGTCTCTTTACAAATACAATTCCACTCACCCATTCCATTCATGCCTCAGACATAATTACCCCCTTCTTAGAGATAAAGAATCAAGTGCAGACAGATAACATGAAAAAGTCGCACCCCCTCAGAGCTGGCTCTAAGGACATCATCTTTCCACCCTCCCGTGGTACCAGTGTGGTAGAAACACTGTCACCCCCAACTGTTAGCTGTGGAGCTGGGCTTAGGGATTCCTGTTCTCCAACCCCTTCAGTCCCCACCACTCCATGCGGCAAGTGTGGCTATCTCCGTTTTTACAGAGGAAACTGAGTCTTGGGGTTGCTTGCTCCCAAACCCAGAACAGTCTCCCAATATAACCAGAGGGTCTCTCCATGACATGCCTGTCATCAGACCACGGGGTCTGGCCTCCTCCACCTGAGGAAGAGGTACGGACAACTGTTAATGAAACAGCAACTGGATTCCTTTGGAAGCCAGACTTGAGTTCCTATGTCAGCTCTGAGTAGCAGCTGGGCTAGCGTGACTGAGCTTCAGTGCAGAGGCGTTTTGAAGGTCAGAGGCACGTTCTTTGGGAGCTTGTAGAGGGACACTGCTGGTTACAAGTGAGCCACGGCTGAGGAGGTCAGGCCAGGTGTGCCTCCTGGCCACTGACCCCAACACTGTGGCACCACTGACTTCAGAAGGATGGGCGGCGGGGCACTCTTCCCTTATTCCCATCAGTGACAACCCTGCCAGGAGCCTCCAATTCAGAGCCGTGATGGCCATGAGGGCTGGGGCTGGGCAAGGGCCCTCTGTGACAAAGTAGGCCAGCCCTGGAGGGTGAAAGAGCTCTGGACTGGAACCATCATCCCAGAAGGAAGATTATCTTGGGCTGGAATGTTCTGGTGTAGGAACCACATCAGGGCAGAGTGGAGTCCAGTCCCTCCCCTGACCTTGAACAGTTAGTTATGAGACATGCCAGGCAGCATTCACTCTGCTGGGTGGGCTGAGTGAGCTGGCCTGGGCCTTGCCGGGACAGTCTAGTGAGGGAGTTGGCCTACAAGCTGTAGTTAACCCCAACACGCCAGGTACACACATGGGGTTCTGGGACCTTTGGCAAGAGAAAGGATCCTGGTCCTGGGGGGAGTTCCTGAAAGGTGTCTGGGAGACTAGACAGCCCAGTGGAGCCTGTAGGAGATGATAAAGAGGAAATGGTGGGCAACAGGCCTGGAGACAGAGGACAAGGTTCTGCTTGGGGAAACATCGAAGCAGTTCCAGGAGGTTGGGCAGAGGGAGGGAGAGGGAGCCAGGACCCATGCAGACATTCTGCCAACAAGTAGTTAGTGAGTGTCTGCCAGTCAGTCCCACACCCATTGTGTCAGAGAACACGGCCCTGGTCCTGACCACCACTCCTGTACCCTAAGTTAGGGACGAGGACAATAAACCAGTGGATAAATCCCTTTGTACTTAAATGCACCGGGCATTGAGCTTTGAGGGCAGTAACCAGAACTGCAGGATTGAAGGCGGGGACAGTCTTAGATGGACAGACAGCTTCTGGGGGATGGAGGAGAGAGCCCTGTCAGCACCTTGAGTGCAGGCTCAGAAGATGCTCAGCAGGTGCTGGGGTAAAAGAAGGACAGGAAAGCATCTGAAATAGGAACAGAATTGGGCATGCCAGCTTTCTCCAGCTGCCCCAAAGAGAAGGGCAGCATCCCTTTGTAAGCCAATTGTGTTCCCTTCCACTGAGTGTTCCCCTCATGTTTGCTCCTGGCTCCCACCTAGACAACATTGTGCTCCCACTAGCCAGCACTAGGTCATTTTTCAAGTCCCTCTGCAGGGATGTTGCGAGGACCTCATTCCTTCTGTGAGGCTGCCACCGTGTGGCAGTTAGAGGAATGACATCTAGAGACGGCCTTAGCCAGGCAGCTCACAACCAGTACCTCCAATTCCAGACAAGTAGACACCCTCTGGCCTCCAAGGACACCTGCACACACATGGTGTGCATGAACTTACACAGGCACACCCACACATACACCTAAAATAGTGAATAAAGCTTTTAAAGCCTTCTTTTGCGTACCTACAATGTGCATGTTTCTGAGGTTCTGTCCTGCGCAAAAGTCTGAGGTGTGGCAGCAAGGTAGCGACAGCATCCTGGTGATAGGGTGATCTGGGTTTCTCTGACTCAGAGATGAGCCAATGGGGGAAGGGCGGAGCCACAGCCCTGTCTTGGGACAGAAGACCTGGAACACTATGTGTGGCTCCATGAAGACTTCTCATCCTCCTCCAAACAGGAAAGGGCACCAGAGGACAACAGAGGACAAAAAGTGGACAAGGGGGGGTCATCCTGGGACTTTGAGGAGTCCTACAGATCCCTAGGGAAAGAGGGTGGGTCAAGGCAAGGAGGGGTCCCCCAGAGGGACACTTTCTGTACGTAACCCTTCTCCTGACACTGCCCCTTTCAGTTTTAGTCTGAATGTGGTCCAGGAGTATTCATTTTGTTCCTGTGATTCTCTGCTGCTCTTTAGTTCTGTCTGTCTCTCTGCCTTGCTCTCTCCCTCCCTACCCACCTCTGCCTGAGTGTGTGTGTGTGTGTGTGTGTGTGTGTCTGTGTCTGTCTGTCTGTCTGTCTGTCTCTGTCTGTCTTAGTCGCTCTTTCTGTGTGTGTCTGAGTCTCTGTCTCAGTCTCTCTCTCTCCACATCTCTGACACCATTTCCACCTGCCCCTGCCTCTGACACTTTCCCCACCCCCACTTCTGTCTGGCTGTGTCTCCTCAGCCTGTCCAAAGCCGCCGACCTGGATCACCACTGGGTGGCCAAGGCTTGGCTGAATGACATCGGCCTGTCCCAGTATTCCCAGGCCTTCCAGAACCACCTGATCGATGGGAGGATGCTGAACTCCCTGATGAAGCGGGACCTAGAGAAGCACCTGAACATCTCCAAGAAATTCCACCAAGTCAGTATCTTGCTGGGGATCGAGCTGCTGTACCAAGTGAACTTCAGCAGGGAGGTGAGGATTATAAGGGGCTGGGCAGGGGCAGGACTCTCCTACAACCCATCTCCACATCCAATTTCTGTCCCACCATTCACCCACCCACCCACTGATCCATCCATCCATTCACTTATTCATCCATCAATCTACCCACCCAGTCATTCACTCATCTATCCACCCATTCACACATCCACCTATCTGTTTACCCATCCATCCCTCCATCCACCTGCCCACCCATTGCCCATCTACACCCCATCTGTCCATCCACCCAACCCTTCACCCACCCACCCACCCATATACTTACCCACAGTCAGTCTACTCCCCATCTATCCACCTAACCACTTTCCATCCCTCTACCCCCCCATCCATCCACCCATATACACATCTATTCATTTATCCACCCATCCATTCACCCATCCCTTCATCCAACCATCTCTTCCTCTCTCCCCCCTTCTAGCAACTCCTTATTTGAGTAGACAAGAGCTTATGATCAGTTCAGGGGACCGAGGGAACCCTGAACCTCAGAATCCATTGCTCCTCAGGGAGAACCACTGAAGTCCATGGTGACAACCCTGAGGAGGACACTCAGGGCTCTCCGAAAGCTCTGAGGAACACATTCTTGGGGATCAGGAGAGTCTAAGGTTGTGGAATTAAACAAAGATTAAAAAATCAGCAGCTGATGATTAAGGAAGACAATACAGCAGAGGGAACCATGGTGACCAAAGCCCAGAGTCCAGCTCTGCAGCAGCAGGAGAACAGAATGGGTGGCCAGTGGGCTTGGGATGGGGGATGGGACCAGAGCCCTGACTGTTGTGGCAGTTCCAATGCCCCTTGATTCTGAACTCTACTATGCCAGAGAGCACAGGGCCCCAGCCTCAGTCCCCTACAAGTCCCCTGGGGAAGGTCGCTGAGAGGCTGGTCCTCAGGGTTGGGTCCTTGTGGTTGACTTTATCTAGAGCTGTGTCAGAGCATAAGTAGCTCAGTGTTGACAGAGGAACACAGAGAAGGCCATCAGCCTTGTGGTCCCATCACCCACAGCATGGCTGGGCAGAAGGAGAAGATGGGGACCAGGCCTTGGCCTCTAGGAGCCCCAGTGTGATGAAGAGGGCAGACATGGGGTGTTCTGACAGTGACATGGAGCAGGACTCACTGAGATAGGGAAAGTGAAGGGGACTTGGGGCCGGAAGTCCTAGAGAGGGGGTCTTAGCTGCTGTTCTGTTGCTGTGAGGAGACACCATGATGGAGGCAACTTATAAAAGAAAGCATTTAATTGGGGGCTTGCTCACAGCTTCAGAGGGTGAGTCCATTTCCATCTCGGCAGGAAGCATGGTGGCAGGTGGGTAAGCATGGTGCTGGAGCAGCAGCTCAGAGCTTACATCTGATCCACAAGCAGAGGCAGAGAAGGAGAGACTGGGAATGCCACAGGCTTCTGACACCTCAGAGCTCACTCTCAGTGACACACCCTCTCCAATAAGGTCCCAAGTCCTAATCCTTCCTAAACACTTCCACCAATGGGAACCAGAGATTCAAATATATGAGCCCGGGTGCCATTTTTATTAAACTACCACAGAGGGCATGCCTCTGGAGCTCTTCGCCTGGGAGTCAGTCCCCTGGAACAACTTGTGAAAGGACAGAAGGCTGATTCATCCTCAGGACCCCAAAGATGGTATTTTAAACCAGGATGCACAGGCCCCAAGAACCTCCCTGCCATAGGCAGGGTCTCTACAAATGTCCATCACTGTTCCCATCGCTGGGGCAGAGCTGCCACAGGCCTGGGGGACACTGAGCAGACAGATTGTGGGTCTCTATCCAGCCCACACACCTGATCCCCTGCATCCTGGGAGGCAGCTCCTGTTTCTCACAACACAGATGGTGTGACTCAGGCAGCTGTGGGTGGCCCTCATCACACTTGCCCTCCAAGGTCCCCACTAATACCATGGAACGTCCTTCTGCATGTGACCTCCGTGTGTCCCTCATCCCCTCAACTGACTCCTCGTTCCCCATTTCCCAGGTCCTCCAGGAGCGCCGAGCCCGCTGCGAAACACAGAACACAGACCCTGTGGTCTGGACCAACCAGCGGGTGCTCAAGTGGGTGCGCGATATCGACCTGAAGGTGAGGGGCGATGGTGGTGGAGGCAGGGGGCTGATTCTCCAGCCTGTGCAAATGACGTGCAAATCAATGTCCACTTTGATGTAAGGTAGGGGGCACCATCACCCAGCCTGACAAGGTCACACACTTTCTGTCACTGGAGGAGTCCTCACTGCTACAGTAGGGCCCCTGTTGAGTGCTCTCATGACTGGACAATTCTTCGCAATACTTTTTCCATAAACATCTATGGCTCCTGCCAGGGTCCAGCCAGTGTCAGTGACATAAGACCCCTATGTTTACAGCTCTGAGGATGAGGAACAGGCCCCCTTCACTCTCAAATCAGTTGACCCCCAGGGGTGAAACCCTTGCGTTTGGGGTCATATCTCTGCTTGGCACAGTTGGTGCCCAAGACCACCCATCCTCACGCTTCCGCCCTCAGGAGTATGCGGACAACCTGACCAACAGCGGTGTCCACGGTGCTGTGCTGGTGCTGGAGCCCACCTTCAATGCCGAGGCCATGGCCACCGCCCTAGGCATCCCCAGCGGGAAGCACATACTCCGAAGACATTTGGCAGAGGAGATGAGCACCATCTTCCACCCGGTCAAGTGAGTATGTAGGGCGCAGGCGCGAGGTGCGGGGCACAGACTGAGGATGCTGGCTACTGGATGCAGGGCAAAGGGTGAGGAAGCAAATGGTATCGTCACAGCCTTGGTCCTTGCCTGGCTGAGTGCCACCCGTCCTGCACCAAGCTGGTCAGGAAGCTGAGGCTCTGAGAAGGTCAGATACTAGAAAGAGGAGTATTGGGTCCCGAATGCATGAGTTAATAAATACGCACCGCTGGGACATTTAGAATAGGGAGAGTGAACAGTTGTGAGTGAGAAAGGCCTAGTGAGGTGTGGCTTGAGCTGGGGACAATGTGCACTGATTTCATAGAGCAAGGTGGCCATTCTGCCAGGTGTAGCCATGGAGACAAAGGTTTAGAGGCAGGATTTGACATATAAACTGTGCTTCTGGTCCAAGGGAGCAGAGCATGGCCACCCACCTACCCTGGACCCCCTGGATCAGAATGAACATGTAGACAGCCCAGACCCTCTCTGTGGATGCTGCCCTTACAAGTGGTACACGGGGGTCACACTAGGGCGTGGACCAGCACTTGTCCAGTGCTTACTGGGGACATAGTTCATCCTAGCATCCTGTCACAGGTGGCGAACTAGTTCTAAGGGCCACTGCTTCCCAAGGCCACCCAGGAGCAACATCCTGCTTGGTCTTGTGTTATATGGACACTGTGAACTACATTTCTGTCCATATGTCGAGCCAACCTTGTGTTCCTGGGACAGGTCTCATTTGCTCAGAGTATCCAGTCCTTTGTGTTGTTCAATCTGATTGGTGCAGTGGGAAGTTTTTGCATTTATATTCATAAGGCTTACTGATCTATACAGGTTTGATTTGGTTTGGGCTTTGGATTTTTGTTGTTTGTCTCCTTTGAAGAAGAGTTGGAATTTACTAAAAGACTTTTTTTAAGCATGAAGAGAATGAGAGGCACTTTGGAAAGAAATAAGACACAAAGGGAGCTGGAGAGATGACTCAGTGGTTAAGAGCACTGTCTGCTCTTCTCAAGGACCTGGGTTCAATTCCCAGCACCCACCTAGAAGCTCACAACTGTCTGTAAGTTCCAGGGGATCCAACACCTTCACACAGACATGCAGGGAAAGCACCAATACACATAAAATAAAAATAAATAATACATAAAATAAAATACACACTCAAAGCAGGGATGTGGGCTTCTCAGGAGAGAGCCAGCTTGTTTTGTTTTGGGAGGGATTTGAGGGGAGCAGGTTACTGCTGGTGTCTTTGAGACAGGGTCTCATTATGTAACCCAAACTGTCCGTCAACTCACTAGGTAGCCCAGGCTGGCCTTGAATCATGCATCCTCCTGCCTCAACTTCCCCAAGTGCTGGAATTGCAGGTATGCACCACCATTCCTGGCCTGTAGTCATCCTGCTTCTCGGGCCTTCTGTCTGGATTTTGGTGTTGGTGCAGTCCTGGCCTATCAGGGTGAAGAGGGAGGTGTTCCTTCCTCTTCCAGCTTTTTGGGAAGGGTTGTAGGGTAGGTGTCTGTCATTTGGGAAGCCGTCTGTTTCTAGGCTTTCTCTGTGGGAAGGGTTGTGGTCACTAATTCAAGCTCTACTTGCTAGGGATTTATCTAGATTTTATATTTCTTTTTTTAGAGATGTATTATTTTTAATCGTGTGTGTGTGTGTGTGTGTGTGAGTGTGTGTGTGTGTGTGTAGTGTAGGGATATGTGCATGTGAGTGCTGATTGACACCCAAGGAGTACAGACAAGGATTTTGGATCCCTTGGAGCTAAAAGTATGCATGCTTGCAAGCCACTTGATGTGGGTGCTGAGACCCGAACTGAGGTCCTTGGGAAGAACAATGCATACTTTTAACCACTAAGCAATCTCTGCAGCCCTAGACTTTCTATTTCTTCTTGAGTCAGGAAGGAAGGCTTTTCTTCTTAGAATCACCTTCCTTTCCCTAACACCAAATTTTAACAGCCTTAAAATACTCGGAGCCTTGGAGGGGCAGCTTGGACCAGGCACCAGCAGACATTGGTGTGACTACTTAGAGCTTGACTATGGAGGGTAGCAGGTGTCTCTGAAGTATCTAGGGTTCATGGGTGAGCACTAAGGAGGTCTGGAAGGAGAACGGGAGGGTGGCTCCTCGTGATTGGTTCGGCTGCCAGCTCCTTGGGAGCTGCAGGAAAGTTGTGGGATTCCTGCCTCTGGATCAGAAGAAGGACGTGGGCTTGCTCCAGGGCTTGGGGGCTGATGGGCCAGGGACAGAGAGGCAGTGCGGCCTTCAACTGGAGCCCCGCAGCTTGCTGTCACCTCCGTCCACGATGCTGCCCCCACCTATCACACTTGGCTCGTGAGACAAGGTCCCCAAGTTGGGATTCAGGAAGCTTTGCTGAGACCCTTCCATGAACCTGGGGAACAGACTCCAGTCAGCTGAGGAGACACAGAACCCCAAGAGTTCCTAAGGAGTTCAGAGACCACCTCAGTGGTCAAGAGGGCCCTCCACCAGAGGGCGTGGTGAGATGCTTGAGAAGGGGCCTGGATTTGATATTAATGGGGCAGTTCTGCAGTGAGCCACACAAGGAAGGTCTCTGTCCTCTGCCCTCCTTCCCTGTCATTACCTTCAGCTTTCAGAGAGGAGAAGCAGGGTGGGGGATGGTGGTGGTGACCCTTTGGCTCCTCCCAGGGTGGTCCTCCCATGGTGCAAATCTTGAGTGGGAAGATTCCAGCTGGAGAAACATTCCTAGTCATAAAGATCAGTATCAGGGCTCCAACCTGGATAGCATCCCAGGCTGGGTGGACACAGTAGTTCTTCACAGTAATGTCAGAATACACCATCACCGAGGTACTGTCTCTTCTCTGCTTCATTTGTCCCCCAGTCTCTCTCTCTCTCTCTCTCTCTCTCTCTCTCTCTCTCT
>CABHPQ010001282.1:44368-60177 GCA_902168405.1 Peromyscus aztecus
TTTATTTTTAACCAGTGCTGGAGGTAGAACCCAGGGCCCTGCATATTCTAGACAAGCAAGCACTCTGTTACTGAGCTGTATCCATGACTCTTTAATTTTATTATTTTTTTATGAGTACCAGTGTTTTGCCTGTGTGTGTGCACCACATGCATGCCTGGTGCCCACATGTAGTACCCATGAAGGCCAGAAAAGGGCATCAGATCCCCTGGAACTGGAGTTATAAACAACTGTAAGCCACCATGTGGGTGCTGGGAATGGAACCCCAATCCTGTCTCCGAAAGAGCAGTAAGTGCTCTCAAGCAGTCGGAATGTGGGGTGGGGACAGTGGCAGTGGATTGACTCTCTTACAAGGTGACTAACTCACAACCTGTGAAATGTCCCAGCTCCACAGGCATCCGGGAGTCTGAGCGCTTTGGGACACCCCCTGGCAGGGCCTCCAGCATCACCAGAGCTGGGAAAGAGGACAGCAGCAGCAACAGCAAGTCCAGATCTGGCCGAGTAAGTCGTCTTCCTGTCCCGAGAGCCAGGCATCCTCTCCGGGGTGTGCCTAGGGCTCCTTTGTCACCTTTGAACTTGGAGCAGCCTCAGGTCACAGGTGCATGCAGGAGAGCCATCACGTATCCTGGCCCTTGCCTAAAACAATGCCCAGTGACAAGTATCCGTACAAGGCAGAGTCTATGGAAGGGTGGCTACAGATTGTGGGATCCCCTCATCCTGGCCCCCTGAAGCAAATGGCCCCAGGGGTGCAGAACACCTCACACAGCTAGCTGCCTGGAGGGATCAGGGAGCCCTAGACTCTGAAAACCTCTGACTTAAGTTCTGAACTCCATAACCAACAAGGAACCCCTGGCGCACCCAATAAGGCAGCAGGGAACAGGGGCAGCTGGGCAGAGACCAAACAGAAACTAGTATAATCAGCATCATGGTCACCACACTCATGTCTTCCCCTTCACTTGGCGGCACCTGGACCTCAGGTGAGCGTAGGAGTTGCAGTTCAGGAACAGCTTCCCACTGGCCTTTGAGGGCACTTTATCTATCCTGGACTTGCCACCTTTGGTTTTGCTTTTGTTTTGGTTTTATGGTGCTGGGAATCAACCCTAGGGCCTTGTATGTGCTAAGCAAGCACTCCAGCACTGAACTACACCCCAACCAGTCTTCCTCGCTTTCATGTTTTATCTACTTTTGTAAATATTTCTATTATATGTGTGTGCTTGTGCACAAACACAAGAAACTCACGTGTGCATGCCACAGCATGCATGTAGAGGTCTGAGGACAACTTGCAGGGGTCAGTTCTCTTCTACCACCAATGTGGGTGCCAAGGACTGAACTCAGACCGTCAATCTTGGCATCAAACACCATTACCTACTAAGCCATCTCACCAGCCCGGCCCCTTTTGTTTTTGAGCTACATCTCACGATGTGGCCGAATCTGGCCTGGAACTCCCCACCCAGCTTCCGGAGTGCTGGGATTAAAGGTGTGTGACCTGTTGAGGTTGTAGGGCTTGCGTCCAGTTGCAAGTATCTTTATTCCAAAGGAGTGAAAATTTGTTGGGAGGGAGGAGGATGCAAGAAAAATAATTCTCTTTTCATGGCCCTGCACAGATTACATGTGCTGCCTAAAGCAGACTCACAGTGGGAAGTCAGGAGGCCTCGACTGAAAAGTCCTCGCAGGAGAATGGCTGTCAAGTGGGGATGCTGGTCTAGAAAGTGGGACACATAACTGCAAAGTGTTGTGGGACCAAAACAACTTACAACTAGAGGCTCCATCAAGAGACCACTGTGTCGGGGGACAGTTCCCACAGGTCACCCGCTCGGAGTCCCCCAGCCCCCCACCCCCGGTGTCTTACAGATTTCTGTTCCTCCCAACAATCCACCCAGGTCTCTGTCACTTTTCCCATCTTGTAGCTGAGAAAATCAAGGCTCGGAGATGGGCAGTGACTCAGCTCAGGTTCCACAGCCAGAGGCACAGAACAGGGACTCTAACGCCCATCTGCAAGCCCCAAGCTCATACTTGTGGCCATACCAGGTGGTGCTAGAATATTCCTTCTGGACTGAGCATGGAGTACTGCCTCATACCCGTGCTTATACATATTCACAGGTACTGTCCCATCTATCCACTCTCAACAGGAAGGAGCGAAGTCACCCTTGGTAACTACTTGAATCTCTAGCTGGAAATTCAAACGTTGATTCCTCATGGAAATTCCCCAAATCCCTTCCATATGTCTGGGCAGCAGGGATGGTACTAATAATGGAGGAGCCCAGAGAGGTCCAGGGAGATGTTGAAGGTCACACAGTAATTAGATCGGAGATGCCTCTCCGCCCAGTTCTCATCTCTCTCTTCCTCTGTCCTTTGGTGTGTGTCTCTCTCCTCAGCTGCCCCTGGGGAAGATAGGAAGAGGCTTCAGCAGCAAAGAACCTGATTTTCACGATGACTATGGCTCTCTCGAGAATGAGGACTGTGCAGATGATGACCTCCAAGGCAGGCCTGAACAGTGTCGCTTGGAGGGATACAACAGCCTGGAAGTCACCAACGTGTAAGAGAGCCATGTGAGTCAACTCTGGAAGAGCAAAGGGAAAAATAGCCCAGTGGCCCGATGCTGCCCATCCCCAACTGTACAGAGAGACCTGGGGCTGAGGGCGGATGTGGTGCCAGGACAGAATTCCCAGAGACAGCCACCATTTCCAGTGGGCACCAAGGACAGAGAATGCCCACCTAGGTGTCTTGTATCTCTGAAGACAGGCCCTGAGGACACACCACCCAGCCATGACCCAGCAGGTGGCCCCAGCGCTGTGGTTCAAGGAACTAGCCCAGTACTCCTGGCACTTTACGCTGAACTTCCAAGAAGGGGAAAAGGAGTGTCGGTCTCTAGGCCTGGAACACCCTGCTGGGAGGAGCAGGAACCCTACTCCCCCCCCACCCGCAACCAGCCTTGGCAGAGCCAAGGGTATTGAGAACCAGTTGCAAAACCAGCCAGCAGTGGCCAGGCGGTGAATGCCACCCTTCCGCCCACTGGGCAGAGGATGTAAACTCTGACCTGGTCCCTCGCTCTGGAAGGATGCAAAATAGCATGGGCATTCCTTCCACTTTGAGAGCACTACATCATGAGGTGGACATGTTGGGAGCAGGAGGGGATCTCTGCAGGGCAGAGGGGCCTGGCGGCAGCAGCCCCAAAGAATGCAGACATCCTGTCACCAGAACGAATGTGACTTCGAGAGAGAGAGAGAGAGAGAGAGAGAGAGAGAGAGAGAGAGAGAGTGGTGGTGGTGGTGTGGGTTACTGAGCTCTGTCCCAAACAGCCATTCCAAGCATGGGCACAAAACGGGAGAGTGCCTGTCATTAACCCAACAAACCTCTGTCATGATGTCACCTGAGACAGGTGTGCTCACCCATGACCTAACAGAGGTGCAAATTTCTGGGTCGCTGGGTTGTCCAAGTAAGGCGCTCCCAGCCCCTTTCTTGATCGGCCACTATTTTGCTGTGTGGCTTCCTCCCAGTAGCCCCACCTCTCAGTGCCTCGGTGTCTTACCTATAATACTTCCGGTTCCTCCCAGGGAAGCTGTGAGGATTAACATGCGCTAACCTTGGTCCCAGGCTTTGAACCTCTCAGGAAACAATCGGAAGGGAGGGGATGGGGAGGAACGAGCCCTAGTAACTTTCATCCACAACATTTGCAGACACTGGACATGGTCGCGCTGTCAATAGGCAAGGGGGGGGGGTGCAGAATGTTTCCATTGAGAGTTTCCCCAAGCCCCCAGCGAGGCCTGGGAGGGCCACCACCACAGTCTGCAGTCCTGCTGGGGGCAGCACCCAGGCCCAAGCCGACTGAGCAGAGACTTTGCCTACTGACCCTAGGGAGGACTGGTGTGCAGTTGTGAGCTGTCACTCTGCACCAAGCCTCTCTGAGGACATTTGCACCAGGAGTCCAAGAAGGATCAGATTCCCAAAGCTGACAGTGGGGACAGCCTCTGAGCCACCAAAACCTTCTACAGTGATATATAAAGAGCTTCCCCTTGTAGGAGGATCACACACAGCCCATGAACTTGAGAGTTGCTGGTCCCTGTGTTGAAGACATCTTCTCGTTAATGATCCATAGGCACAGTCTTCCTCACAGTCCGAATCCAGAGGTCTTGGGATTGGGAGGAGCCTTTCTGTCTGCATGTCAGCCTCCAATGAACACACATCAGATGCCAGAATGCACAGGGTGAACCTCTGGGGTATATATAACCCAGCTTTGCTCAGGTCCTGCACCCGGAGTGTTTATAATATGCATCCCCACCCCTGGAACCCTGAAGCTACTGAGACCATAGCCCAGCAAGGAGAGGGAAGCTCTCTTCTAACTGAGATCAACTGTCACTCTCAAACTGTGTCCCTAAAGGGTGACAGAGACTCTGGGCCCAGGAATATATCGACAACCTCTCTGGAAGGGTTGCTGGCTATGCTGGCTCCTTGGAGGGGAAGGTCTAGGTACACTCTCTTCCTAAGGGCAGGGAGTTCTACGGCATCAGAAGGCTCCTTCCCGGTGGACTCTGGGCTTCTGCCCCTGGTGTCTCTGCCAGTCTCCATCCACACCCAGTGGTTACTTCTAGCAGATTCTCTGTCTTGACTCTTCAATACAGGAGGTTGTCATGTGACAGCTAAATACAGAAGTGGAGAGAAGGGATTTCTCTTAAGCCTGGCCAGCATGGGGCACTTAGATCAGGAACCCCCCCCCCAAAAAAAATAACTGAGGTCATGAAGATGGGTGGGGCCTTGGCAGATGTGACTTTGGAGTTCACTGCAGGAGCCTGGGGGAGAGACAGCTCTGCTGGGACCATGACACTTCTTCCCAGAAAGCCTCTTATTCCAATGACCGCTTCACAAGCCGTGGGGAAAGATGCCTCCTGGGTGGTGGCAACTTTCGGGTCTCACTCTAGGAGAGGCCACCAGTGTAGATGGTGACAATGTCCCTGACCCAGGAAAGGTTTGTAAATGTAAAGCAAACGAGCCGTGAATGGCAGAGTCCCACACCTTCCCCAAGGAATTCTAACACTGTAACAATAAATGCTTGGCCTGAGGCCACCCCTCTTTTCTTGTTGGCTTTCTCCTTTATTGTCCCAGCATCTTCTCAGAGAAGGGAGACTAGGAGCCCCTGAAACTGATGGGGGTGCTCATTAGAAAGGCTGAGGGTCTCAAAGCGTTTAGGAGTGTAGACACTCACTGCAGATGGGTCGGTCTGAGAGTCAACAGTTTCCAGTCAATGCTGTGGGTCCAGGGATCACACACAGGTGCCAAGGTCATGACAGACAGAGGGACCTTCCCAGCCAAGACCTTGTCATCATAGATGGGGCTAGACTGTGAGTTCTACCCAGGACTCTCAGTGTCCTTGACAGAAACCACCAGCCTAGCCCAGCTCATCCTGTCTGTGTCTCCCAGACGAGAGGTTTCTGGCTTGACACTAAGGTCAGGTGGTATGTGCCCTCTGAAGTAGGTGCTTTGGGGCAGGAGATGAAGAACTAGAAGATACAGGAGGTAGCCTGGTCACAAGCTTTACCTGCTGCCACCACGCTCTGGTCCAGAGGACCTGGTGACCCTAGGCAAGTGTCCCAAGTGTCCTGTTTGTCTTCTGCTAATGTTTTGTTTTGTTCGCTTTTGGGGTTAGGGTCTTGGTCTAGCCCAGGCTGACCTGAGACTCATTCTGTAGCCCAGGTTAGCCTCTAAATTGAAACAATCCTATCTCAGCTATCTCAGTGCTGGGGTTACAGGCATGTGCTACCATACCTGTATGTTTTTGTTCCGTTTTAATGAGATGGGTTTGCTGCGAGTGTGGTGTGAGGTTGGTGCTCGGGACCTTTTACTGAATCAGACCATTTATGTAATCTGTCTGTGTCGGGCACTCGTGGACTAATAGGTCTTCTTTGCCCTCTAAGCCTGTCATTTACAGAGCAATTGTCTTCTGGGTAGGAGGGAGGTGGTTGCCAGTAAGGAAATCTCTTCTGCTCTGGGGAATTGGACTGTGAAGATCTATGTGGCCAGGTGGTCCCAGGCAGGGGCTGTGTGGCCCTGTGGGTAGAGCTCAGACCTGGAAAAAGAGTTCACATTGAGGTCTGAGCTCTCTTCATTAGGAATGGTCCCAAGTGGATGTATATAAACTACCTATGCCTCAATTTTCCCAGCTGAGAAGTGCAGTCCCTACCAGACGAGATTACTGTGGGGATGAAATAGGCACACCTACATACAGCTGGAACTTGGGTAGAAATAATTGCCCTTCCCCACAGAGACAAAAAATGAAGAAATTTGGGGTGTGGAGGGACGCTAGAGGGTCAAGGTGGTGGAGTATTTTCTGGCCCAAGACATCAGTACAGCACTACTATTGAATTGGCATTGAAGGTCGCCCTGAGTCTTTGGGTAGGGGTCCCCACATCCTCGGTTCTGTCCTGGGACCTCTGTGAACTGCCAGGACTGAGGCTCCTCTCCCCTGGGGCCTGGCTGTCTTACTCCCACCTGGAGGGGAAGGGATCTTCGGTCAAGAGAAAAGCCCCTCCCATCACATCAGAACATCTTAGGGCTTCATGGAACAGCCAGTCCCCACATCTGCAGGCTACCACTGGAGAATTCAACCAACCACGACAGAAATACTCAGAAAAACAATTGCATTTGTAACAAACATGTAGACCATTGCCTTGTCCTCACTCCCTAAACAGTATGATACTAAGTTCTATCTGTGCAGCGAGTAGTGTTGACAGGTGTAAGTCATCTACAGGTGATTTAAAGCCTTGGGAGGATGCTAGCAGGCAACTGTGAATTGCTGTTTCTGTTAAGGCCTCATCCTCGCAGCTGAGTAACCACAGTGGGTCCCAGGCACCCACCTCCATCCCTGGAAACTGAGGGAGGATTGGTCCCTAGTTTCACTCATCTTGAGAGCTGGGAAAAAAAACCCAGCAAACACTGGCCCCACACCTGGTGGATTAGAAACCCTAGCCTGTCTAAGCCAGTGTGACCACCTCAAAACTTCCATAGAACTATCAGGAGACAAGCTATACCCACAGCCCGGAGCTGGCTCCTTCTGAGACCTCTCTCCTTGGCCAGTAGTTGACGACCTCCTCCCTGTGTTCTTCATGGCTATTCCTTTATATTCACATGTATGATAACACCATCTGTTTATAGACACACAGGCCACATTGCACTAGACACCCCCCACCAACATCCTCATTTTCACTTAATCTCCAAGTACTGTTACAGTCTTAGGTGCTGGGGTTAAGATACCAACACCTAGATTAGGAGGGATATGGTCCAGCCCATAACAGTTCCCCACAACTCACGTTGGATTTCAGTCACTTGACTGAGGTACCCCAGATCAGTCTCCCATCATCTTCTGAGTTTAAACCCAAAGAAAAAGGGATTCCCACCCCTTCCTTCAACTCCTACCAAGCAACTAATTATCTCCACACACCCATGCACACACATGCACACCCTCAGTCTCCCCACTCCACAGCAAGATCTGCATCTACGTTGTGGGTAACATGGGAGACAGGAGAAAGACAGGCAACTCTGGATTCTCTTTCATAGAAACATGAACCAAAGTTTGCTATTCAAGATACCAAAGGCGGTAGTCAGATGTTCAGCATTGGCCACCCTGCATCTCCTCCCTGCCCCCTCCGAGGGGCCTCCAGGATTTCCGTTTCCATAAAGAATTCAGAAGCAGGGACTAGGATCTCCATATGAAAATTGAAATGTGTATCTACAGGCCTCAGTTTCTGCTGCAATAGGAACGGGGTGGGTAACTTTAGGGCACAGCCAAGCTTGCAACTGCCCTGGGATGACCTTCCTAGGGTCACGGCAGCTTTCAATCCCAATGGGCACCACTAGATGGCAGGACACATCCCTTACCAGTCCTGACTCGTTGAGTTCAGCTCAGGAGATGCAGCACCCCCCAGTACCCTCCAGAACTCCAGTCCAGCAAAATTCACCAAGGCTGGGCCCCCTGAAGTACTTGCCTCTTTCAGAAGACCCAGTGGATGGGCTCTTGGTGGAGAAATGTCTTTTGTTTCCCGACAGAAGGCAAGATGCTCATCTTTAGTAAGGCAGGCAAAATGTAGACTCTGGCTTCAGGTGAATCAAGAACCAGGACCCCAGCCCCCATCCCATTCTAGCAGAAGGTCCCATGCTGGGGGACTGTGGGGGGAGGAGTCATCAGGCAGGCCAGTGAGATGGCTCAGCAGCTAAAGACACTTGTCTCCAAAGCATGACTTGAGTCCAGTGTCCAGAACACATGTGGTGAAAGCAGTTGACACCCTCCTTTCCCTAAATGAACAAATGTTTTTAAGCAAGTCAGAGGACCCAAAGGAGAACAGTGGGGATGCAGCCCCAGCCTCAGGGCATTTTCACAGAGTTGGGCAGCACTTCCCATGTCCCCTGCAGCCACAGGGTCACTAACTCAGCATATCTGGCCACTGCTTCCCCTTCTCAACAGCTGGGTCCTAAGAAGCCAGGACACACTGGCCACAGCTGCTTTTAGCTCGGGTCACCTCCGACCTCTTCCTGAGTGCCATGGCCTCTCGGTGCCCCCTTCTCCATCCTCTGCCCCCAAGCAGATGGGAAGTCCAGATCTGGCTTTGCAGCCTTCTGGGTGAATCCCACAGAGCCCCACTGTGGTTCTCCAGTGTCCGTAGTGACAAGACAAATCTCTAAAGCGACAAGTTCAATCTCTAAAAGAAGAAAGAAAAAAATTTTAAATGTCAATTAGCAAAATAAACTTTAAATTTAAGTTACAAAAAGAAAAAGCCCAAACGTTCCCCTTTCTGACCAAACAGAGAATGAGCAGCTCAGTGAGGCTGTCCCACCCCACCCCACCCCTGAGGAAACCTACAGGCTGGGCTGTCTCTGTCTCAAGCTGTGTCAACTCTCCGTTCTCTTAGTGAGCGGGTGGCCGCTGTCCCCACTATGCAGCCTTGAGCAAAGCCGGCAGTGGCAGAGGACTGGTAGGACATGCTTAGCAGGGGCTCCTGCCCACCCAGGGGGAGGGAGAGAGGTCTTCCTGGCCAGGTGTTAAAAATAACAGAAGCCAGGGGGTCCCTAACTGCCAAGCCTGGGGCCACTAGCAGGGTGGGGTGACAGGGAGGTCTACCCAAACCCCAGGGCAGAGTTCGAGGTTCTGAGTGATAACTGGATTTTCTGAAAAATGACTTCACCCTGCTCGCTAGGCCTGTCAGCAGCCAGCGAGCGCCCGAAGTAACTCGATTTGCTAGCTCAGTGACTCAGCCTCGGGTTTCATCTCTCCCTTCTGGCTCTTGCCTTCCTCCAGAGAGCAGGTCTGCACTAGCTGGCTGGCCTCCTAGGATGGTGTTCCAGGGGCACACCCACTCTGAACACAAGCCACTGAGGCCTCACCAGCCAATCAGGCACCTTCAGAGGCGGGCTTTAAGAAAAAGCTGGACCAACAGTCTTTGGGTTTCTTCCGGGAGAGGACACCACAGGAATTATGTCTGGGAATCAAAGCTACACCTTTGATTGTGCAGGGATGGAGCGGTGGGGAGTGGGGTAAGGAGGTAGATGTTAAGTGCTTAAGGGGCTGAGCTCTGGGTTCGAGTCCCATTCATTCGAGGACATACTCAGTTATGGAGGGAGTTTGAGACGAGCCTGGAATACTTGCAACTGTGTCTCAAAAAACAAAGTAAGAGACTGGAGACATGGCTCCATGGTTAAAACTGTTTGCAGCTCCCCAAACCCATGTAACAAGTCAGTGCTGCACATTCTTTTGCATGCCTGTTGCCTCAGTGGTGGGGAGGGGGCTCATTGGCCAGCAATCTAGCCAATCAATGACCTCCAAGACCCAATGAACGGCTCTGTCAACCGAGCTATACATCTCCAGCCCAACACAGTTGATCTTCATGGTCAAAACACTTCTGAACCTCTAGCTGTCACACACACACACACACACACACTAAAGAGTAAATCAATCTGGGTGTCATGTAGGTAAGGGTGGGGAATATGGTGAACTCTGAGGTAGCTTGAGAGTGTGACAACCACAAGCCTATAATTTCAGGGCAATGGGAGGGGCATTTCTGTGTTACAGGGGCAAAGGTATATATCATCAGTAGGTCAGCAAGTGCACACTGTTCCTGGCTTGCTTGTTCTGAGGAGACCGTCCAGCCTAGATGGCGCCCGGAGGACATCAGGGCTGATCCTGGCAGACACTGACCAGACCCAGGCTTCCGAAGAGTGTCCGAGCCCGGACACCCAGACAATTACGAGGTAGACGTGCAGGAATGATAAGGAGAGGGGCATGGACGCCACGAGGTCCAGGAATAAGACTGACCACCTGACCAGAGGGACAGACAGCTCCAGACTGACCAACGACCTTTGTGTCTTTCCTTTAAACACTCACTGTCTGGAAATTAAAAATAAGGCTGTGTCTTCTCAGTGTGTTAACCTCTTGCTCATTCAGATAGCCAGCTCCCCAAGTATGGTGAACCCTAAAGATTCAACACCTAGGGCCAGTGAGACAGGTCAGTGGGTAAAGTACTTGCCTAATACATAATCCCTGCTACCGGGAAGGTTGAGGGAAGAATATCGTAAGTCCAAGGCCAGCCTGAGCTCTGTTTTATTTTTTACAGGCTGTGAATAAATACCTGACAAAGAAAGTGGAAGGAGGGAGGAAGGAAGGAGGGGTTTCTTTTATCTCACAGTTTGATGTACAACCTCTCATGGCAAGGGAGGCCTGATGGCAGCCATGTGAGACAGCTGGTCATATTGCACCCACAGCTGGTACCTTAGCTACTTTTCTATTGCTCTGATGAGACACCATGACCAAGGAAACCTATTACAAGAAAAAATTTATTTGGAGCTTATAGTTTCAAGGGATGCATCCATGACAATCACGGTGGGGAGCATGGCGACAGGCAGGCAGGCATGGCACTGGAGCAGTAGCTGAGAGCTCACATCTGGCAACATTGAGGCAGAGAGAGAGAGAGAAATAACTATGGGGTGGTGTAGGCTTCTGAAACCTCAAAGCCCACCCCCAGTGACACACCTTCTCCTACAAGGCCACACCTCCTAATCCTTCCCAAGCAGTTCCACCAACTGGGGACCAAGCATTCAAACACATGAGCCTATGGGGGCCATTTTCATTCAAACCACCGTAGCTAGGAAGCAGAGAGAAGTCGGAATGCTGATGCTCAGCTTGCTCCCTCCCTTCCTTCCTCCTTCCTTCCTTCTTTCCTTTTCTTGAGACAGGATTTGGTGCTTCTCAGGCTGACCTTGAACTCACTATGTAGCTGAGGATGACACTGAACTTCTGATCCTCTTGCCCCCACCTACCAAGTGCTGGGATCACAGTCATGTCCTGTCACACCCAGCATATGTGGTGCTGTGGTAGAGCATTTGTGTAGCATATGCAGGGCCCTAGGTTCAACACACACACACACACACACACACACACACACACACACACACACACACCAATGAATTAATTAATGAATGTAAAAAAATAAGCAAGCAGAAAAGACTGAAATAAAAAAACAAACCTCCTAGCTCTCTTCTACTCCCAATGAGCAAAGAAGCAGATACTTCATCTAATACCAATAATTTTAAAATTTAAAATTAAAAAGGAAGAACCATTTGCAGGGCTGGGTGTGGCTCAGTGGTAAAGCTCTTGCCCTGTACATGAATAGAAGTCTTGGGCCAACAGGACACTGTCAGTGGACCACCCGGAGTCCCACTCAGACCCTAACACAGAGCAGTCACGTGCACCTCGTCAAGCCACTTGGTCCTGCTGTGTCTGTTTCTGACCTGTAAGGTGGGCTCAGCTGGTGACTTCCTTCCTTGCGTGGCTAAGGAGGATAAATGGGTGTGTGCTCAGTGTGTGGAGGGACGTAAATACACTGCATGCTTGGTGGGTGTTGGGTGCTAAGGTGAACAGTTTGTGTGTGTGCGCGCGCGCGTATGTGTTTGCATGTGTGTACATGTGTGCAGGTGTATGTGTACATATGGAGGCCGGGGTCAACCTTTGGTGTTATTCTTCAGGAGTCATCCACTGTATTTTTTTAAGGCAGTCTCTCACTAGGACCTGAGGCTCACAGATTAGGCTAGACTGACTGGCCAGCAAGCCCCAGGCATCCTCTGTCTCCACATCCACAGCCTTGTGCTTATAAGCATCCACCACCACAATGCTCCAATTTTTACAGGGTTGTGTATGATAGTGCAGCAAGCAGCCTTTCAGCCTCAGAGTGGATGTTAATTGCCATTTCTCTGCCTAAGGGTTGAGCTTATTTCTTCCATGTCTAGGTCACAGGGGATTCTCACGCCGCCCCTAGTGATTTCAAAGCACTTACCCACTGGCAGCAGAGCTGCACTGGCCTGACCTCCAGTGCTGCCTTTACACTGTGGGTCCCTCCCCACTGCTGGCCCCTCCCACTGCAGGGCCCTCCCCACTGCTGGCCCCTCCCACTGGTGGTCCCTCTCCACTGCTGGCCCAGGCTTTAAAGTGATTCTTTTCAGATCCTTTTGGTTCAAGAAGTGGAAAGCCTTCTGTCTAGTTTGCTTCTCTCCTGCAATAGCAAACCACTGACCAAAACAATTAGGAGAGGAAAGGGTTTGTTTCAGCTTGCAGCTACAGTCCATCATCAAGGAGCAGAGGCCGTGGAGGAACACTGCTTATTGGCTTGCTCCCCACGCCTTGCTCACCCTTCTTTCTTATAGCACACAGAACCACCTGCCCAGGGATGGCAGCCCTCAGAGTGGTCTAGGCTCTCCCACATCCATCATTAATCAAGAAAATGCCCCATTGACATGCTCACAGGCCAGTTTGATGGAGGCAATCCCTAAATTGAGGCTCTCTCTTTCCAGATGACTCTAGCTAGTGTCAAGTTGCAAAAACTAACCAGAACGTCCTCAGACTAACTTAAACCTCAAGCCAGAGAAAAGTCAGGAAAAATCGAGAATCCTGCAATGCCCTGGGGGCTGGCGGGCCACAGCCAGCATGTGGCTTCTCAGTCTCACTCCCTCTGTGCTGGAGAGCAAGCCTAGGTGTGATAGCAGTGGCCTAACACTGGCAGCCACCTCTGTAGCCACCTTCCTGCTGCAGAGCCTCCGTGTCCATGTGAGGCTTCCTTGTGCCCCCCAGTGCCCAAGAGTCACAGCCACCATTAGGGGCCCTGCCAATAAAGCATGCCAAGGAACCTGACAGGAACATCCAAGAACTGTATCGCTAGTGAAGAAAGAGCCACCAGAAGAGGAGATGGCCCGGTTTGTGACCCAAAGTGATGAGTCTCAAGGCTGAGCATCACACCCTGCTGAGAAATGAGAGGTCGAGCAAGTCCTTGCTGGGGAAGCTGGACTTGATGTTGAGAGTGTAGTGGGAATGGGTTAAAACCCACACCACACATTCTCAACTTAGCGGTGCAGACCATTGATCTCAAGGACAAGTGAGGCATGGAGGGGCGTTTCTGCAGGCCCAGGTGCACACATCTGGGGGTAAGAGATGGAGCCACTGGTTCTGTAAATCACAGGTCTCAAAAACGGCGGCCTGGCAGGCATGGTAGTACATGCCTGGGATCCCAGCAGTCAGAGGCAAAAATGGGAGACAGTCCACACATCTCAGGCCAGCCTGGTCTACATAGCGAGCTCCAGGCCAGCCAGGGTTACATAGTAAGACCTTGTCTCAGAAAGACAGAACAGGACAAGAGAAGTTGTACCAAATGTTGGGGTGTCTTCCCAGGCTCTGTTCCCAGCTGTCTGGCTTGTCCCCACTGGCCAGTGACACTGGGAGAGTAGGCAGAGAAGGTATATCTGAAATTAAAAAAAATTTTTTTTTCAGGAAATAAGGCAAAAACTGTTTCCTTTAAACAAAAGGTCCCACTCTCTGATTTTGCGTGGCACCATGTGAACACAGTGTGTCTGCTACCAGGAGCTGACTCAACCTTCAGAGAGGTTGGACAACTATGTCACTCTTGAAGCCCGCACACAAGACATGTCACTTCCTGGTGAACAGTGGGGATGGTCCAGCCTGAGGCCAGGTTGCACACATACGTGACTTACTGCTCACCGTGGGGGGGCAGCAGCAAAGAAGTTTGGGCTCAGCTCTTCCTGGGCGTAGAAATGAGCCCCTAGTAAGAGTAATTGGGAATCTACACTCAAAAGGCTGAGGCAGGAGGATCTTGAGTTTGAGGGAAGTCTGAGTACACAATGATTTCTGTTTAAAAAAAAAAAGTAAATAGGGAAAACAGGAACCTGGGAGGGAAAACAGTGACAGATGGCAGAAGCCACAGCCAGCAATAGAAGGCACAGGGCTAAAAGCTGACTCCTGACCAACTTCTAAATATTATAAACATAGTAAACATTTTTAATTGTGTTTGTTTATTTATGTGTCTATGCTCATATACACACATGTGGAGGTCAGAAGATAACTTTTGGGGATCTGTCTCCCCTTCTGCCATACAGGTTCCTAGGATAAATTCGGTCAATGTGTTTTACCCACTGAACCATCCTGCTAGCCCATAAGCACATAAAACAATTATTACTGTTATGTGTGTGAGATGGGGGGGGGGGATACTGATGCCACAGTGCTCATGACAGTCAGAAAACAATGTTGTGGACTTGGATCTGTCTTCCCATCTTCTCTTGGGTCTGGGAATTGAACTCAGGTCGTCAGCTTGCCCAGCAAGTGCTTTTTACCCATTGGGCCGTCTTGCTGGCCTATGAGCATGTTTTTTTCTTGAAGAGATATTTTTCTTTTCACTTACACATGATCAGAAAAGGGTCTAGTCACTGACTCTTAAAATTTGTTTATGTATGGCTCTTCCCCCCGCCCCACAGGGTTTCTCTGTATCAGCTCTGGCTGTCTTGGAACTCGCTCACTTTATAGACCAGACTGGCCTCAAACTCACAGAGATCTGCCTGCCTCTGTCTCCTGAGCGCTGGGGTTAAAGGTTTGTGCCACCTACTTGGCTGATGTATGGTTCTTTAAAAAAAAATAATAAAGAGGTTTTTTGTTTGTTTGGCTGGTTGGTTGGTTTGTTGGTTGGGGTGTGTGTGTGTGTGTGTGTGTGTGTGTGTGTGTGTGTGTGTGTGTGTGTTGAGACAGGATCTCACAAAGAGCTATCCTCAAATTTGTTATGTAAAAAGAGTGACCTTGAACCTCTGATCCTCCCGAGGCCTCTGCTCCCAAATGTCAGGACTTAGGCGTGTACCACCAAGCCCAGCTAGACTTTCGTTTTTGAGTATCGCTTGCCCACTCAGCCAGAGTTCAGGAAGGGCCCCGTTAGACAGGTCTACTCCGAAGAGCCCTGTGTTCAGGATCGGGCAGGTCAGCGTCCCCAACAGCTGCAGCTCAGATGACACAGGGACTCACACAGAGCTCCGTCACATTCTGCTGCATCTGATCCTCATATTGATCCTGCAAGGGGGGTATTTTTAGCATCACTATTTTTACTTTGTTTTTGTGCTTTATGTACTGAGGATAGGACCCAGGGCTATCCATACACAGACTGTGCATTCATCATGGCTGTCATCATCGAAAGACAGGGTACCAATTGACCCAGGCTGGCCCGAGGATGACCTTGCAGTTGTGATTTCCCTGCCTCTGCCTCCTCAGAGCTGGGATTACAGGATGTGCCACCCCACTGGAGTTTAGGCCCTGCTGGGGAACACAGGCAGAGCAAACACTCTACCCACTGAACTACATTTTCAGCTCCTTTTCAAGAATTATGTAATTAAGCTAATTAGTTTATTGTTTTGGAGAAAGTCTCATTAAGTTAGTCAAGTAGGGTTGGAGATGTAGTTTGATGGTAAAATAGTCAGCCCATATGCATGAGGCCCACGTTTCAATCCTCACT
>CABHPQ010001283.1:0-12942 GCA_902168405.1 Peromyscus aztecus
TTGGAAGGAAGGAAGGAAGGAAGGAAGGAAGGAAGGAAGGAAGGAAGGAAGGAAGGAAGGAAGGAAGGAAGGGGAAAAAAACCCCTGTTGTGCGTAGCTGCTCAGGTCACAGCTGGTGATCATAGCCTTGTGGTCAGTTGTCATGGCTGGACACGTGCTCCAAGAAGCATAAAATCTGCTCTTTTTTTTTTTTTTTTAAGTCAGGTGTGTGTTTTGTTTTCTTCCTTTTCCCTCCGCAGCGAAAGAGATAAAGGGGAGCATTTATAGTGTTACGTAACCAGCGCCAGCCTTTGTTCCGGCCTTGTCCTGCCCTCAGGCTAAACCCAGTGCTTCTCTTTATTCATTCTCAGAAAGAAAATCCATTCTAAGAGGCATTAGACTCTGGAGGAAAGCTTTGCAGAGAAAGCAGGCTGATGGGTTCCGTCATACATCACACAGTAAGATTTAATCAAAGCCCCACTAAGCATTTCCGTTGTCCCCTTAGGTTCATCCTGGGACACCAGCTACTGCTCCCTACAGACTGCTCTCCCAGGCAGCCTCTGAGTGCCTGCCTGCTCAGAGCAGCTTTACAGTCCTCAGGTCCTCCCTTTCAAACTCCTAAATCTATTGTTCTCTTTCAGAACGTTTTTGTTGTCTCCCGGATTCTTCAATTTTGCGTCTTAACCCCTGTTACAGAATGCAAGAAGTGAAATGCAAAGACGTCTTCGTGGGGCCAGAGTGCAGCTCAGTGATGAAATATACCCTTGGCATTTGAGAGGCCCGGGTTCAGTCCCCAGCACCTAACCAACAAGTAAACAAATGAGAATTTTCTTTGGTTGAAAAAATTTTTTTTCCGTCACATGATAAGAAAGCCATCATAAAGTGAAGATTCTAGGTGTAGATAGCTGAGAGCCTTAGGGATTACAAAGCCCCAGAAATTAGTGATAGTGCTGTATATGAAGCTCAGCTGCGAAGTGGTTGCTTGATGTGAATGAAGCTCTGGACTTGATTAGATTCTTAACACTGGGGGTGGTTGGTGGCTTTACGTGGTGCCCACCTGAGGCCAGCCTTGTGAACACAGAGAGACACTTTCTTTTTTGTTTTGTTTATTTCCCAGACAAGGTTTCTTTGTGTAGTCCTGGCTGTCCTGGAACTCCTCCTGTAGAAGGGCTGACCTCAAGCTCACAGAGATCCGCCTGCCTCTGCCTCCTGAGTGCTGGGATTAAAGGTGTGCACCACTACGCAAGCCCAGCTGAGACACTGTCTTAAAAAACAAAACCATTGTATGTGCGTCTGTGTGTGGGTGGTGGTGGTGGGAGCTGGAGAGTCGACTCAGCAGGTAAGAGCACGGGCTGTTCTTCCAGAGGACTGGGGTTTAGTTCCCAGCACCCACATAGTTCACAATGTGTTTAACTCCAGTTCCTTCTAGGGGATCAGATGGCCTCAAGGGCATTGCACACATGTGGTACACATAAACATGTAGGCAAATGCTCACACACATAAAATAAAAATAAATAAATCTTACAACAAAACAAGCTTGGCTGGGGGATGCAAGCCTATAATCTCTCACTTGGGAGACAGAAGCAGGAAAATTGATGCAAGTTCTGGGCCAGCCTGGTCTACCAAGCAAATTCCAAGCCAGCCAGAGCCACATAGTGAAAGCCTGTCTCAAAAAAACCCAAAAAACAAAAACAAAAACAAAAAACAAACAAACAAACAAAAAAACACAAGTCAAACCAAAGTAAGATAAAACCTGAGACCTAGAATAAAATCCAATGAGGACTCAATCTTCCTCTCAAATCTATTTCCCTTCTGAAGGCTGATTGATGGACTTGTACTTTGGTGTGGCCATTTGGCTAAATTCTGGCCAATGGAGTGGGAGTGGAGGTGAGCTGCACAACTGTAAAGTTATTTGCTTAGAGTCAGGCATGGTGGTTCAAACCTACAGTCCCAGCGCTTGGGAGACTAAGACAGGAGGACTGCTGCAAGTTTGAGGTCAGCCTGGGCTACACAGAGAATCAGGCTAGCTTGGTCTACAGAATGAGAGTCTGTTTCCAAATGAAAACAAAACCAAGTCATTTGATTAAGAGGAAGGAAGCTGCATGCTGATTTCTTCCTTTTCCTCCGTCACTGGAGCAGAAAATCAGACCAGGCAACAACATAACTTGGAGCAATCAGGCAAAACCACATCCTCACAGCACCTTGCTAGTCCTAGTGTGAGCATTGGCTCAGTCTCACCAGCATCACCTACGGGCCTGTGAGAATCCTAAGCCCCTTTCCAGACATGCTCACAGAGTCTGCGGTCTAACTAGGAGCCCATGTGATCTGTACTGATGCTACAGTTTAAGAAGAACTTTGGAGCCTGTAGTGGATGGAATCCTGAATGTCAACCGCTGAACTACCTGTACCTACCACCTTTGATCACTTCCCATTTTCTTTTAATTTTGGTAAAATACACATAACATAAAACTTACTAGGGAGCTGGGGATAGACCTCAGTGGCGAAGCATGTGTGAGACCCTAGGTTCAATCCCCAGCACCACACACATACTCACACATACACACACACTCACACACACTCGCACACAATCTTAATCATTGTGGTTTGTATTTGTGTGTGTGTTACTGGAGTTCAAACTCGAAGCCTTACATACACTAAATGCATGCTCTCTCAGTCCCACAGCAACCATGTTTAACAATGGTTCAGTGGTATTAAGTACACACATGGTGTGGTGAAACTGTCACCACCAACTGTCTCTGGGGCTCTTTTCATTTTATAAAAGTGACACTTGAAATTCTATACCCATCAAACAACAACTGCCCTGTTTGTTAACCCCCACACGCCCCACAAACCCTGGCAGCCACTATTCTACTTTGGGACAGTTAGGAAAGAGAGGCAAATCTCTAAATTATCTACTGCTCAGATCCCCTCTTGTAGACAGAAGAGTTGATTTCCTCAGCTGCTGGGTGTTGACAGCTGACAGTCTTAGTCTAGGCCCTCTAGAATGAACAGAGCTCAACTAGTGTCTTTCTAGGGTCAGCAGGTTCACATCCAAAAGATGTGGGGGGCCAATCCCATATCCCTAGGTTGGGGTAACTCTACTTAAACTTTGTGGCCCTGAGGGGAAAATCTGAACATGGGGTTGCAAAAACATTGGTCATAGTAAAAGGTTTCTGAATGCATATGCACAGGCATCAAAAATTAATTCAACATCCAATGCAGGTTTGTAGCTAGAGTTTTTCTCTCTGGGTCCCGCCAAGTCCCAGCAGTCCCGTAGCCCACTTGTAAAATAAAAATACAGACGCTTATATTATTTAAACTGCTCAGCCATTAGCTCAGGCCTACCATTGTCTAGCTCTTACTCTTATACTCAGCCCATTTCTGTTAATCTATATGTCTCCACGTGTTCCGTGGCTTTACCTGCTGTCTCTACATGATGCTCCCTGGACGGCAGGCTCGTGTGTCCGCCTCTCTGCCTTCCTGTTCTCTCAATTCTCCTCTCTGCTTGTCCCACCTATACTTCCTGCCTGGCTACTGGCCAATCAGTGTTTTATTTATCAATCAATCATCTACAGCACAGGGTTCTCTGCCTATGTTACATGGGGTGTCTTCTCTCCAGCCTTGGTCCTAAATGTGCAGCATACCATCACACTTGATGGGATGGCTGCCTAAAACATCCCTTCTCAGATATGAGACTGTTGTGTGTTATGAATTGCAGTGTTCTTATTGTACACACAAATTCTTCTACTTTTTATAGAACCAGTGGTTTAATATTTTAGATATTTTCTCATTATGATTCCTCAGCATGTATGTAACAATTGAGTATCTATGTAGGTTTTATTGTGTTAAAATATTTGATTTTATAAATTGCTGATGAGTTTCATATAAAATTATTAAATGAATTTGACTTGGGATGAGGACAAAATTTGCAACAATTTCTGAAATGGCTATAAATACACTTCTGCCATTTTGTACTGTATATTTATGTGAAGATGCATTCCTCCAACCAATGATTATAAAATCAAGATATCAATCAACTTTTTAAAAAATTGAAGGTTCAGGCTGGGGAGGTAGCTCAGTTGGCCATGTGCTTCCCTAGCATACACAAAGTTCTGGGTTCAGTCCCTAGTACCACATGAACAAGGCACAGTAGGCAACTGTAATCCCAGCACTTGAGAGGTGGGATCAGGATGATCAGAAGTTCAAGGTCATCCTCTTGAACATAGCAAATTTGAAGCCAGACTGGGCTATAAGAGACCTTACTCACTTAAAAAAAAAAAAGAATTCTCTGCATCCTGAAGTATTAAAATATGTAGCCAAAGGGATGGAAAGATGGCTCATTGGCTAAAGCAATTGCCACTTGTCTTAGGGTTTCTATTGCTGTGAAGAGACACTGTGACCACTGCAACTCTTATAAGGAAAAACATTTAATTAAGGTGGTGGCTTACAGTTCAGAGTTTCAGTCTATTATCATCATGGTGGGGAACATGGTTGTGTGCAGGCAGACATGGTGCTGGAGAAGTAACTGTTGAGTCCTTCATCTTACAGGCAACAGGAAGTCAACTGAGACACTGGTGATATCCTGAACATGGGAAAGCTCAAAGCCCAACCCCACAGTGACACACTTTCTCCAACAAGGCCATACTATTCAACAAAGCCACACTTCTTAATAGTGCCACTCCCTATGAGCTCATGAGGGGCCATTACATTCAAACCACCATAGCACTCAAGTGTGAAGACTGGAGTTCAGATCCTCGGTACCCACAAGAAAGTTGAGTAGGCACGACAGCCAGCCAGTAACCCTGTCACTCAGGTGGCAGAGACAGTGGATCCTTTGGGCAAGCTGGCTGGCTAGACTAGCCAAATTGTAATTTCAAGTTCAGTGGGAGACTGTGCCTCAGGAAATAAAGTGGAGCATGATTGAGGAAGACAGCCACTATCCATCTCTGGCCTCCACGTGCAGACACAGACACATTTGCGCATCCAAAAAACTCAGTTAAGACTTACCCCTTTGATGTTGTTTATTGGTGAAATTATTCAGGCCACTCCACGTAGTTAAAAGGGAGGTTTATTTTGTGGGGTAACTCACAAATGAAGGGATAGGCTACAGGGTCTGGGGAAGACGTAGCACAGTCCGGCCGTGTTCTCTAGAGAACTCTGTTCGGTCTACCTCTAGCGTCCAGGGTCGTGATAGTTACCGAAGTCTCAATGGGGGTTGGAACTTCCAGACCAGACAGCATTCCTATGTAGTTCTGGCTGTCCTGGAACTTACTATGTAGACCAGGCTGGCTTTGAACTGACAGAAATCTTTATCCTCTGCCTCCCTAGAGCAGGAATTAAAGGTCTATACTACCATTCCCCACTGACTTGATCTGATGTAAAAATGGAGAAGCACATCCTCTCATTAGTATTCATATCTGCTTGTGTCTTTGATAAATAGTAAAACTGCATGTATATTGAAGAAAGGTTTTTTTTTTTTTTTTTTTTTTTGAGACAGGGTTTCTCTGTGTAGCTTTGCGCCTTTCCTGGAGCTCACTTGGTAGCCCAGGCTGGCCTCGAACTCACAGAGATCCGCCTGGCTCTGCCTCCCAAGTGCTGGGATTAAAGGCATGTGCCACCAACGCCCGGCTGAAGAAAGGTTTTAAGATAAATTTTCTTCATAGTTTATTATCAGTAAACGTTTGGCTTGTAGACTTGTATGCCTGGTGGTACTCACAAGGCTGAGGCAGAAGGATCACAGTTAGAGGCCAGCCTGGGCTGAATAATGAAATCTCTCTCTCTCTCTCTCTCTCTCTGTGTGTGTGTGTCTGCCTGTCTCCCTCTCTCTCTATATATAATACATTATATCTAATATACATACAATATAATTATAATATACATGCATATAAACACTTTTTTGTTTTATTTTGTTTTTCGAGACAGGGTTTCTCTGTGTAGCTTTGCGTCTTTCCTGGAACTTGCTTTGTAGACCAGGCTAACCTCAAACTCACAGAGATCCGCCTGCCTCTGCCTCCTGAGTGCTGGGATTAAAGGCGTGCGCCACCATCGCCCGGCATATAAACACTTTTTTCTTCATAGGTTATACTTTAGCTCTGGTGCCTAAAAACTCAACACTAGTCAGGCATGATGGCACATACTTTTAATCCCAGCACTTAGGAGGCAGAGGCAGGTGAACCTCTATAAGTTTGAGGCCATCCCGGTCTTTGTAGTGAATTCCAGGCCAGCCAGGCAGGAAGAGAGAACCTGTCTCAAAAATAAAAATAAAAACAAACAAACACAAAACCTGGGAGGTGGGGTTGAGGACGTAGCTCAGTTGGCAGAATGCTTGCCTACCATGAACAAACCCTGGGTTGACTTCCCAGCACCACATAAACTGGGTATGGTACGGTACATGCTTGTGATCCCAGCACTTGGGAAGTGGAGGCAGGAGGCTCAAGGTCATCTTCAGTTACACAGCAAGTTTAAGACCAGCCTAGGCTGTATGAAATTCTGATGGAGAAATGGCTCATCAGTTTAGTGTATTTGTTATTCTTGCAGAGGACCTGGGTTTGATTCCCAGTATCCATATGATGGTTCACAACAGTCTGTAACGTCAGTTCCAGGGGATCCAACCCCCTCTTCTGACTTTTTAGGACAATAGGCATACATGTGGTATGCATACATACATGCAGGCAAAGCACCCACAAACATAAAGTATACAAATGAGTACATTCTAAGAGGGATGGAGGGGAGAGAAAGCTCATCTGGTAAATGCACTTGCCACACGAGCCTGGTGATGCTGTTCAATCTCCAGAACACACATGAACACATGAACACAGATGAAAGGAAAGAACTGCCTGCAGGAAGTTTTCCTCTCACCTCCTCCTGTGAACTGTGCCGTGCGTGGCCCCTCCTGGTGTGCACACGGTAAATTTTCAAAGCTTTTAACAAAGCACAAGCCGAGAGGAGACTTTGAATTTCTGTGACAGGCAAACAGCGATGGTCAGGATTTTCACTGATTTCCACAAGAGACATCAAGCATTATGAGGGAGCTAAGCTAACTCTTTGAAGTGGACAGCCTCCTAGACCTCTGTCCATCACATCCTACGGTCGTTCCTAAGGTAATGACAGCGCGCCCATGAAAAACAAAATGCCTCTGCTTGGAGAACCACAGCTCGAAAAAGACTATTGTTATGAATAGTTAAATAAAGTTATTGTGTATAGCGTAAGATCACAAAAAAATTTTCCAACAATGTTTCCTGTGAGTGTCTGCAGCCAATTGTTAACACCATTTATTACTATTTTTACAAATAGGGAGATAGGCACAGAAAGATTAAGTGACTTGTATTGAGCCACTCAGTGAGTAAGTTATAGATCTCGTCCTTACCCTAACCAGCTCACTATACATCCTACAAAGATGGCATGGAAAAGTGACATGTGGCCTGGTGGTGGTGCACACCTCTGGGTTCCAGGCCAGCCTGGTCTACAGAGTGAGTTCCAGGACAGCCAGGGCTATACAGAGAAACCCTGTGTTGAAGAAAAATTAAAATAAAGAAAAATGATGTGTCTCTGGTTGAGGGCCAAACAATGAAATGGCTGGAGTCCTGGCATTTGCTCTCCCTTCAGTCCCCCGGAAGTGGAACGCCTGTTCTCAGGCTCCCGCACGACTCATCAGACCTACAGTGCAACCCTTCTAGCCCTCTTGCCCCGTTTCTATGGACACAGCTGCTCTTTGGGAAAGCACACCTCTGCTTGGTTTCCTGCAGGGTAAACAAAAGGATAGGAGTGTTCCTTTATCAGTGTTTGTACTAGTTTTTAATCCTAGAACTCTGCCTCTGTGGGGGCCTGACGTGAGCACAGGGGCTGGCCTGGAAGCCTACATTGTCACCCTTCACTCAGGGCAATTTTTACCCCCCATATCCCAGCCAATCCAGCCTACTGTGCTTCTCTTTTTTCTTCCAAGCAAGCCTCTGTTCATGGGGATTTACAAGTACATTGTTATACCCCAACTCCTTACGGGGGACATCTCAGCCCTGGGGGTCTATGTTAGCTTCAGGTTTCTGAGCCTGGAGCTGGCTGGCCACTTAGCAAGCATACCTCAAAGCAGGTAGTGGACGGATAAGTGACAAGGGAAGCATGGCATGTCTTCTGGAAGCCTTGCTTTTTATAAATAGTAGACTGTTAAAACAGCTTAATTTCATTACAGATGCAGGGACGTCACAATGAAGCTTTGACTTAGGTTCCTAGCTCCTGAATGACCAATGGAGATGTGCATTTTCCCCTTTCATTTGAATTGCAAGCTGCAACAGCATCACGTTAGACATTTCTCCAGAGCAGTGTTCTCAGCCTTCCTCATGAGACCCTTAAATACAGTTTCTCATGCTGTGGCGACCCCCAACCATAAAATTATTTTTGTTGCTACTTTATAACTGTAATTTTTCTACTGTTATGGATCATAATGTAAACATCTGATATTTCTGATGGTCTTAGGCGACCCCTATGAAAGGGTCGTTTGATTCATAAAGGGATCAAGATCCACAGGTTGAGAACCACTGCTCCAGGGTCTGGGGCTGTATTTCAGTTAGCAGCATGGTTGCCTAGCATGCATGAAGCACTGGGTTTGATCCCCAGCCCTCTATAAACTAGACATGATGGTGCATGCACACTTGTAGCCCCAGAGATCAGAGATAAAGGCAGGAGAATCCGAAGGCCAAGGTCATCCTCAGCTAGTTACTGAATTCAAGGCCAGCTAGGACTACTGAGATCCTGTCTCCAAAATAAATACAACAAATAAATAAGATAAAGACACTTTTCTATGTGAGTGGGGTAACAATGTCCTGACCACCCCTCATTCCTCCATTACTACACCTACATTCTCAAATGATGCTTAGCTCTATCACTCAGCCTAGTGTGCCTACTATGTCTTTATTTCAGGTGTGTGTCATACTGGAGCCAAATACAGTGCTGGCATAGTAACTGCTCATAGGGCTAGTCAAATGAATGAATAAATGGATGAATGAATGAATGGATGGATGGATGGATGGAATGCTGATTCTCTTGAGGCCTAAAATGGAAATTCCTATTCTCATTCATCAAATTCATTTCACTCATTAAACAGGATGCCGATTGTCACCATTGAATCTGGCAAATAATTCTGAGAAGATGAAGTCCAATGTGAACTTGTAGGGCTGAGCTACCATATAAGGTGCCCAGTGGCCACCCTAGCACTCAGCAATCCTTAGAGAACAGGGACAGGGCATGCTCGCATTGATGGTGAGACTAGACATTGACACTGCACTGCTCAGGCTAAATGACATTTATCAACAATACTTTCATGCTCTAGACTCAATAATGTATTCTAGGAAAACAATGAGATATATGTAAAAAGACCTTTTTAATGGCAACAAGGTTTGTAAGGAGAAAATTTGTGCATGAAAATGTGTAGGGCTGGTTAATTAATATGACAGAGCCACATAATGGATTATACGGAATGATAGTGTCTTCAGGGGTGGGAAAAGGAACTCAGGAGTAGATGTGTGCTTAGGTTGAGTGAGCCCTGGGTTCCCAGACGAGCACAAAAACATATGTAAAATGCACAATAATCTTTAAGAAGAATATCTAGTGATGTAGGGAAAGATTCCATAGAGTATTAAATAAGATCGCAACTAAAATATTACTGAAGAATGTTGCAGGATAGTTAATGAATTCCTAGATTGCATTATTTAAATAAAATCAGCCAGAGGCCAAGAGGTGGAGCAAGCAACCAGTTGACCGGAAGTAACCACAGAGAGTGAGGGGAAGTTGGGAGGTTGGAGAGAGAGAGGCACAGGAGTAGAAGGGAGCGACATTCGGTTGGAGGAGGTTTTTCCCCCCCTCTGATGGCTAGGAGAAAAACCTCTTTTGGAGACAAGGGCAAAGGAGTTAGATCTGCTGACTGCTTTCTCTGCCTCTCTGAGCTAGCAGGTTTTCACCCTAGCACCTGGCTCCTGACTCTTTATTGGTAAAATAGAATGATAGAGACTTCGTTAAAACATTTGCCATCCTATGTGGAGGTGGAAGCAGCTGTGGAGTGCAGTCAGCGGCTGAGGCAGTGACAGGATCAGGTGCAGCTGCTGTGCCCCAGATAAAAAACGACAGAAGAAATCTTAGGTTACAAACAAATGGAAAAGCAGCTGTGTTCATGGATTGGCAAACTTCATGTTGTTCATATGTCAGTACCACCCAAATGGACTTACAGATTTAATACACTAGGAAAATCCCAATAGCATTTTTTTTCCTCCAGAAATAGAAAAATTTGGGGCTGGAGAGTTGGCTCAAGAGTCAAGAGCACTTGTTACTCTTCTGGAGAACCCGTTTGGTTCCCAGCACCCATGTTTGGTTCCCACCCACATCAGGTGTCTTACAACCACCTGTAACTCCAGCGACAGGGGATCTGATACCCTTTACTGATTTCCGTAGGCAGGCACATAAATGGCATACATTCATATACACATAGAAACATTTTTTTTGTGGGGAGTACTTTGGAGGCAGGGTTTCTCTGCATAGTCTTGGCTGTTCTGGAACTCTGTAGACCAGGCTGGCCTCAAACTCAAAGATCTGCCTGCTTCTGCTTCCTGAGTGCTGGGATTAAAGACATGTACGACCACCTGGCATATAAAATTTTTTAATTAAAAAAAAACAAAACAGGCCGGGCAGTGGTGGCGCACGCCTTTAATCCCAGCACTCAGGAGGCAGAGGCAGGCGGATCTCTGTGAGTTCGAGGCCAGCCTGGTCTCCCAAGCGAGTTCCAGGAAAGGCGCAAAGCTACACAGAGAAACCCTGTCTCGAAAAACCAAAAAAAAAAAAAAAAAACCAGGGGCCAGGTATAATGGCCCATACCTTTAATCCCAATACTCTGGAGGTAGAGACAAGCAGATCTCTGTGGATTTGAGGCCATCCTGGTCTACATAGTGAGTTTCAGGACAGCCCAAGCTACATATTGAGACCCTGTATCATTTAAAAAAAAAATCTGGTTGTCGAGGTGACTCAGCTATGACAGAGGACTGGAGTTCTATTCCCAGCAGCACATCAGGTGGTTCAGAACTGCCTGTAACCCAAGTCCCAGGGGATCTGACACCCTCTTCTGGCCTCTCTGGGCCATGGAACACATACATAGAGACAAAGCACCCATACACATAAAATACATACTTAAAAAAGATAGAAAAGGTCTTCCTTTAATTTATATGCTATCTTAGGAATTCCAGATAGCTAAAACAATCTTGGAAAGAATGTAAGTTGAAAGTCAGTCTTGATTTTAAACTTATTATTATATAAAGTTATAACAATCAAAATACTATAGTTCTAGCAAAAAGGCCAAGGACATAAAACAGCTGAGGACTTCTGCCCTGCATCCCTCGATGATGGACTGCGTGAATATGTAACAAGATTTATAGCTAAAAATATAAAAAGCTAGAATTAACCAACAAAAATACCCCCATAGATTTTTCTCATAAAGCGTCAATCCGTAGATGTGAGGTTCCCCTGACCCCACCGAAGAATTAGGCCCACTGCCCGCAGCAGACCTTGACTGAGAAGGGGCAGTGCGCCACTGGCCCGTCACCCGGTACCGGAGACAATAAGATGCAGGGGCCGTGTCAAGCAGGAGCTCGATTAAGCATCAGCATACCCTTCCTTCATAAAGCACCAAACCACAAGGCAGCCCTCCTTCTACCAATCACAACAAAGGTCACGTACCCACGAGCCTCTCTCCGGGCATAGCTCAGCATAATGATCACGAGGAGGCCATGCACCTACGTCATCTCTCCTGATCTCAAGAGCCAATCATAATTTTTGGTAAAGAAGTTAGGTTCCCCCGCCCAGCTCACTTCCTCTCAGCGCCATCTTTGGCGTTTGCAGCCCGACATGTGCTCAGCGGAAATAAATCCTTTGCTCCCTCTCTTAGTCACTGTTCCAATGCTGTGAAAAGATACCATGACCAAGGTAACTCTTACCAAAGAAAACATCTAATTGAGGGCTTGCTCACACTTTCAGAGGTTAGTCCATGATGGCGGGGAGAATGATGGCTGGAGAAGCAGCTGAGAGCTACATCCTGATCTGTAGGCGGAGAGAAAGAGAGACACTGGACTTAGAATGGGCTTTTGCAACCTCAAGCCCACCCCCAGTGACATGCCTCCTCCAACAGGTCACTCCTACTTCTTTTCAAACAGTGCTACTCACTGATGGCCAAGGAGCACAGAGGTAAGCACTAGGCCACACTACCAGCTTAGCTTTTAGCTGCAAGGGGGAGGGGCTCTGAGGCCACAGGGGCACAGCATCCTTTCTCATCAATTTCCTGTCCCAGAGAGAGACCTGCAAAAAGATGGCTGGTGGCCTGATTTCTGGGAGGGGGAGAGACAGCTAAGCAGTCTGTCCCTAATGTTGAAAATGAAGCTTCATTTCCAGCATCTTTAGACCTCTGCCCAGAGCTGTGGTACCAGTTAAGAAAGTCTTTGAGGGAGGAAAAGATTGAAGTATTCTTGATGTCATGCTTCTTACTCTCTTTATCAAATCTCACTCCCCCGCCTCCCTCCCATTTTTTTCCCCCAGAAAGACCAGCTGAATTCAACAAGAATTTCAGAAGGCCACCAGCATGGGGACAAGATGACGGGGCCCCCAGGAGACCAAGAAGAATTAGCGTAGGCAGCTCGTGCTTATGACATCTGTCCTGGCCTTGCTTTTCCTCCCAGGGGCCTGAGCTGGAGTTTACTTGTATAGCAAAATGGCTCCGGAACAGACCTCCCAGCATATCCCCAGCGCGGTCAAATGGCAACCGCGTAGTTCTAAAGGCCTGTGCCCTCACAGAGCTTACATTTCAGCAGAGGTCAACTCTCAGGAGTCGGTTCCGTTCTACCATGTGAGCTCAGGTCGTCCGGCCTGATGGCAAGCTCCTTGCCCTCTAAGCCATCTTGTGGCCCAGGCAGCACATGGGTCTTGGTGAAGGATGTA